>JAJIBD010012241.1:0-74560 GCA_021461705.1 Cryptotis parvus
TATGCCAAATACCAGTAACAATTATAGACCTCATTCCGGAATGGAATGAAGCTCCATATGTTCTTGGAGCAAGCAGATGCCTTGGGCTCTACTCGCATGTGACAGAACATATGGAGATGTTACTGGGGCCCGCCTCGAGCAAATCGATGATGAACAGGAAGACAGTGAAGACAGTGATTGATTAATAAAGGACTCTAATTCTTAAAAGAAAAAATGCTTTGCACATAGACTGTAAGATCAAGCCTCCCATTTCAGGAAACTGAATTTGGCAGAAATCTCTATTCAGTTTAATTCTTTGGGCTCCCACATAGTATCTTGGTGATAACAAGATATCACCAAAACCTTGATTGGTCCTGAGTCAAGTGGGAACCACAGTGATTATCCGCACCCATGCAAAGCCAATGTCTGACTTTACGATGTCTACTACAGTACCATTACATCGGACTCCATGCTAACTAGTCAACTTCTACAATATAGTGACGACTAACCTTCAGAACTTCCATGGGAGCCAGGCAGTATATAGCTCCTTTTCCCAAGAAGGAACGTGGCTTTCCAGAATGCGCTGAGAGGTTCATGGGGCTAGTGTTGAATCTGGGCTCCTTCCCCAAAATGGTGTGAGCCGAATTGCTTGGTTCCAGCCTTACCCAGCAGAGATACTTGATACTCAGGACCTGCAGAGGGATACTCGCATCTCAGCTCCTCTGTCCATGAGCAAGCCAATTGCTTCCTTTGTGTCTGTGTATGATGAGATACTTGCTTCATCTGTGTAAGCACACAATGAACAGTGTCTGGGTCTTCATCTAAGCTCAGCTCCAGCTTCTAACACGAGACCCCCCACCTTGCTCACCTCTTCATAGGCCAAGCACCCCCAGGAGTTTCTATCCAAGGATTGTGACAGCGGAGGACATCATGCTCCACTTGCAGATTCCTGCCACATGCTGCATGCACAGACGACCTGTTTCATGGGTCAAAGAATCTGACATTGTCGGGTCACCTGCCCCTTGAGGTGTTGCAGGCGTAGCTGCAGTGCCCAGCTGCATTGGAAGGTGGTAGACAGGAAATAGGCTTGTCTACACCCCCCAGGGCTCTGTCCTGTGGGCCCTGGATGGTGCATGGTCTGACATAGGTAAAGACGGCGCCCTGAGATGAACCTAGAGCCATGGCAGAGCCTGGCAAGTTACCCGTGGTTTATTTGATATGCCAAAAAATAGTAACAATAGAGATGAACTGGACAAGGGACAGACCAGATGCACAGCTCCTGCCCGGCCCACGTGGAGCAGCCCATGGAGTCTCTGAGGAATTGGCTAGTCCCTGGCCAAGACCAACATAGCTCCTAGGGTAAAGCAGTCATGTGGGGAAGCCATGCTGGCTGGAATTGGAGCAGGGATTTGGGCTCCTCTCTTTCCATGCCAGTGGGTGTGGCTACAGGCTCACAGCCTCTGCAACCAGATGAACTGGACAAGGGGCAGACCAGACGCACAGCTGTGACGATGTGCAGCCATGCAAGAGGCTTAGATAACAAAGTAGGCTAGACCAGGTCCTTCCCAGGATCTTTCACATCTCCACACCATGATTGTTGTAGTTGTAACAAAGGGGAGGTTGATGGGAAATGAGGAACTATAATGTCACACTAGAACTCACTCCTGCATATACACATAGATAATTGCATCATAAACCGCAAAGCAACTCACAAGGTGTAGGAGAAGAGAGACAAATACAGAGACAGAAATAGAGACAGAAAGACGAGAGATTCAGACGCACGGGAGAGCTGCCATCTGGCTCTCCCCTACCTCAGCAGATCATGAGGCTCCCAGGAGGCAAGATGGGTTTTGGGAGGGCCCATCTGCTCTGTAGGGCCTCAGAAGCAGCCTGATGAGACTTGCTCACCATAATAGTCGCCATTTTCATGGTCCGGACCCCATACATCAAACTAGTGGAACCAATCATGTCTAGAATATACTACAATCTACAATGTGTAAGAAAGGGAAGTGAGGAGAGAGGAGAGAGAGGAGAGGGAGGGAGGGACAGAGAGAAAAGATAAATAACCTGTCATGGAGGCAGACTGTGGGAAGTGGGAGGGAGGAGGGGACATTGGTGATGGGAGATGGGCAGGGGTGGAAGGATGGGTGTTGGAACACTGTAGAAACAAAATTCAAACATGAACATCTTGTAATTGTATAATGGTGGTATGCATACATATATAAAAACAGAATCTGACATTGTCTACAGGATATCATTTCAATATGGAGCACATTTACCAAATATGGTAAACAGAAAAATTATTCTTCTAAAATCACATCCACTGGGGCCAGAGAAATAGTACACTGGGTAAGGCAGTTGACTTGCATGCGGCTGACCTTGCTTTGATCCCTGGCATCCCATATGATTCCCCAAGTGGAGCCAAGAGTAATTCTTGAGTGCAGAGCCAGGAATAATCCCTGAGCATCACCAAGTGTGTCACCAAGCCAAAAAAAAAAAACCAAACAAACCCACACACCCACCACCAATTTCAAAGGACTGAGCCATGAGCTTGGGTAACCCCTGTGGGCGCTGCTGCCTCCTCCTCTAGCATGAGACTCAAACCCCTTTGCATTCTCTTCCTTTTGCCATATTCTGCCATGCATGTGTCCTCCAGAATGTCAACCTTGTTACTGAACACACAGCATAGACTCTTTTGCAAATTCTGTTATTGGGCTCCTGTTCTCGGGCTCTCACAGTATTTCTGAAGACTGTGTTGTTGCCACCGGCTATTTGTGCGGATTTACACATTCCACAGGCCCTGCCGCAGTGTCATTTTCATTGACTTTATTCCACACACACATTGAAATCATTTCCCTTCTGTGATTTCTGCTGGAAAGAACACTTGGCAGGGAACTTTTTATACATCTCTTCTGATGCATGTGTAGGAATTATTTTCTGGGGTGTATATCTTAAGAGTGGAGGAGGTGATAGCACGCCTAGTCTCACATTTGCCAGGTACTGACATTTTCAAAATGATTATTCTACACCAGAGGTGAGAGGCTTCAGATTGCTCTCCCTGCTCCCTAGTACCGCCACAATTTTATCCATGTTCTGAGCTAAAAACAGCATCACTACAGTTGCATCTCCCTGATTGTCAATGAACTGATTTTAATATCATGGACCAATATATTTCTTTTTCTGTAAAACATCATGACTTTGGCCAAATTTTCTTAGAAGATTGTTTAGGAAAAAAAATCATATATATACAAACATATGTGTATATCTGTATATATAATTTTTTAGAAAAAAATTATTTTAAAAAGATATTTTTTTTTCCGAGTGTACAGATCTTTATTCTTCACAGTAATGTTCGGTCACATACTCAAGTTGAAAATGCCGTCTACATTACATTGCTTGCTTCATTCTCTTCCAAATGTTTTTCAGTGAACATTTAATTATGAAGATTTAGCAAACACGTTAATTATGACACAGCAAATTAATCTTTTTGTTTTTTGGGTGTGGGAGAGTGTTAAAATGCCTTCTATAAGGGGACCCTTCCCTTGAAGAAATAAGGACATTAACTCTAAATTGCCTTCAAAGTTGTATGAAAATTTCTTATACTTTGGTCCTCCATCTCTCTGGAATTTTATTTGTAGGTTAGATTGATAGTACAATTCATTCTTTTCCATATCATTAATGTTAAGCCTTACCTTAAAAAAATGTGTGCCTGTTTTTAGTGCTTTGTATATGCCTGTATCAACACCTCTGGAGAGGCTGTAAAAAAGTTTTGCCACATGATAGGGGTGAAAATGCCCTATTTCAGGCTTCTCAGACACACCGTGATTATTCTTTAACTACGAAATTTTACCTTTGACTACTCAAGCTCCATGAAAAGGTCAGTATGTTCATTAAACTATAGGTCACTTTGAGAACTGGTATTTCTACATCTCACCTTAATTTATTCCTAGCTCCTTGTTTACATCTTTGTTCAAATACTCCCCAGCTCTTCTCGTATCTTATTAACTCCACCCAGCTTTTTGGCATTAATGTTCCAGCTGTCTAAAACGTGGTATTCTCTTATTACCTATTCTCAGGATGTCTGTATGCAATTATGATCATCAGTATCTTGTTAGTAGCAAAGCTTCTAAAACTGTCTAGATATCTAGTTTTCTTAAGGGGTGAGATGTCTTTTATTATTAATTCAATTTCTTTGCTGGTGAAAAACACTGCTCCTAATGTTTTTTATCCTGATTTTTGCTTTTTGGGATCATACCAGGAGTTACTTCTGGCTCTGTACTCAGTATTTACTGAGCAAGTGCTCAGGTGACAATATGGGTACCAGAAAGCAAACCCAGGTCAGCTGCTTGCAAGGCAAATACCCTACCCACTGTACTATCCATTAATGCTTATTTCTTATTTGATATGTCAGCCTGCGTCTTTGTGAAGAATTTAACTATTTCATTTATTGTTCAAATTTACTGACAAATTTGTGAGCAAACAGAATAAACAGAAACTAAACTGTTTTCTACAGTTTTTTTAAAAAATGCCTTCTCTATTATATCTTGATTTTAAATGATTTCAAAGAACAAACTTCAACTTTGTTCACCTGTTTTCTACTTCATCAATATGTGTGTTTTGCTTATTTATTTTCCAGTGGATGTGTTCAGGGGAGTGTGTCTACTTTCGGGCTCACATTACCTTTGGGCTGTATTTCCACATGGTAGGGAAGGAAAGACAGGATTTTTTTCTTTTCTTTTTTGGGTCACACCTGGCAATGCTCAGGGGTTACTCCTGGCTCTGCACTCAGGAATTACTCCTGATGGTGCTCGGGGACTGTTGGATCCCTTTAAGAGATTCAAGAGATCTTTTAAAGTGCTGACTTGTACTTCTTAAAGGGATGGCCTATACCCAAATTATGGGGGCATAAAGAAGTTGGAAAATCAGTTGAGTTGTCAGTTGAGACTGGGTTCTCAGCCTAGCTAGCAGGAGTGAGTTAGAGGAGCAGAGAGCCTGACAGGACAGAGTTAGAGGAGCAGAGAGAAGGGGTTGGCTGAGCTTGCTTAAGGGCAGAGCAAGGAAATAGCTGGATATCCATCCCTTTAAGAAGTACAAGCTATCCCTTTAAGGGATCTCCTGAATCTCTTAAAGAGACCCAACAGGGGACCATATGGGATCAAACCCAGGTCTGCAGTGTGCAAGGCAAATGCTCTACCCACTATGCTATCGCAGGATTTTGTTGAGTGACTTTGGATGGGCACTAACCCATCCAGAAGGTGCTCAGGATCCTGATGACCCAATTATCCCTCCAAAGCACCACCTCAATACAAATATCTTGAGGCTCAGTATTTCAACCACAGCTCCAAGTTATGCCAATTAGATGACAAACCATCTGCTGGAGCACTGTGGTAGGTGTTTTTACAAGTCTTCCATTTGCACACAAAAGCTGAGAACCGCCACCCCAAATGCTTTATTCCCCAAGGATGTCACAGAATGAAGGCACTGCTGTGTTAAGGAATTAATTTTACGAACTAAGCTAAACTGTCTTTCCTCCAAGTAGACACACACATAAAAATAAATTAAGCTGATGCTTGTATCAAGAAAAAACATGAAGCTATAATTTAAGATATGTCAAGAGACCAAACTGTTTGTGGCTTAATGTAAGAGAAAAAGCTTTTAGCTACTCTGGAATTGTCCCCCTCCAAAAAAGAGAAGGATGGTGTCTCTTGATACAAGCTATGAAGTAAGTCAAATGGCAATAAGGCAACGGACAATCCCAAAACCTACACAACCAGGGATGTGGTTAAAAGGTACTTCAATGAAAGGGAACAAGCCAATTCATGAACTCCACCCACCATAACTCTCTCCCATTATCTGCTAAGCTGACAGAGCAGCTAGTGGTCATTGCTACAGAATGAGGCAGGCTGTGTCCAGTGTCACAGAGGGAAAAGCACTCACAACCAAAAACACCACTTTATCATCTTTTTTATTTAACATAGTACATGTAAACAACTGGCATAAAATTCATAAAAAATACAATACTCCTATGCAGTATTACTTTATTCCTGACACATCCTCCCACCTTTTCTTCTACATTTTTAGAGGCTTTTCCTTTAAGAGCAATACTGTCCCAACTTTGTTATTCAAATTTCATAACAATAATTATTTTTATCATCTCTTGCCCACTTTCTTCACATTAAAGCAAAAATATTTCAAAAGCTAAAAAATGTAAAAGACTGAGCTTTAATACTGCTTTGTCATGGATATAGAACCTACTACTACTCTATGTTGTCATAAAAGATATTTATAATCTACAGCACCGGCTGCTCCCAGATAGGACCAAGGCTGTAAGCGCGGAGAGCCCGAGGCCTCGGTTCTAACCTGGCTGAAATACAGCTTGCTGGTGGGGTTACGTTAATACATACGGTTACAAAAGGCTTCTGGAACCAAAAGCAAATTCAACGACTCTGAAAGCTTCCCAGCACACCTAATGGGATTTTTCATGTTTTCACTGTATAGGACTGCCAATCATTACTTGTGAACTTGTTAGGAAAGAAGTTACTGTAAGGCGGACAGAACACAGATTAACTTTAAAAGTAGGACTTGGACAAAAACCCAACTGCAACTGTACTGAATCAGCCATCCGTGCGGAGAACAGCTGCCGGTGTAGATGCCCCCACTCGCAGTGGGCTCCAATAGCCTCTTCCCATGCTCCTGGCCTTAGATGCTCCACCACTGGCCAGCTGCTGTCCTGTCCCCGAAACTTGCAGATGCCCCTGAAAGAAAAGTAACCCAGCAACTGAGAGAGGAAGCTAGTAGGGGTGAGGGTGGGTGTGTGGAGGGGGCTGAGGTCACCAACAGAACCTCCAGGTAACCTCTGGGAAGAGGCTCCCCAAGACGCTGCTGGCAAACTGGGGCTGTGCACTCAGGCAGACGACGCTGTTGTTGCAGCTTCTGCTCAAACACAGCGAGTTCTTCCCCAGACCAGGCCCATCCTGTCCATGGGCACTGGGGATAGGTAGCAAGAGGACAGCAGCTCTTCAGTGGCTCCCAGGGGTGGGCACCAGAAAGCATCCCTGAGGTGTCGGTCTCAAGGACAATCCACGATGAGGAACTCTGCCTGCAGTTGATAAAGAGAACACTGTCATTAAACGGGGTGTCCACTGGAGTCGTGCTTTGCTTAGAATTTAAAATCTTAAATTGTTTCTAACAGCTCTGAGGAGTCACTGATTTGAAGAATCTCATTTCACACAATTTACTTCCAAGAAACAAAATATAATCCTAGGAATTTAAAGCAGATTTGGAAAGTTTTCAAAATAAAAATAAGCAGGAAGAAAAAGATAAAGAGGAATACCCGGTTATTCAGTCTTCACATATTTATTGTGTTCATACAAAAAGATTATTTCTGAAGCCAGAATTATAGCATAATGCTCAAGGCTTTTTCTTATTAAAGACAGACTTTAAAAGTTAAATATAAAAACTCAATTATTATTTATTTCCCTTTCTGGACAGAAAATTAGTTATTTTTTAATTTTAATAAAGAGAAATTACCACATACTACAGTCTACAGCTTCACTGTAAATGATCTCTATTCAAATATACATTTGTTTCTAGATGTATATATTTGAGGTTGCCCAAGAGTTTTTCTTAAAATTAAAATTATTAAATGCTTCATAGTGGTATTAGAGGTATTTGAAATACAAACATGAATATACTAAAATATATAATTGCTGTTAAACTTTTAAAAATAAGTGCAAGTACATGATGAGCAAGTAAATGAGTGAGCAACACTTGTCTGGCAAAGCATTTTGAGAGGGGAGAACAAGTAAGCAAGAAACAGTAATGTCACATGGTTGGTACAGGATTTGGTACTAACCACTGGGTCCAAGAGTATGGATTAATAATGCACAAGAGATGTTTTGTTAAAAGAGAAGAGGGGCTGGAATGATAATACAGTGGGTAGAACATTTGCCTTGCATGTGGCCAAACTGGGTTCAATCCCCAGCATCCCATATGGTCCATCGAGCATTACTAGGAGTAATTTCTGAGTGCAGAGCCAGGGGAAAACCCTGATCATGACCAGGTGTGACCCAAAAAAGAGGAGAGAGAGAGAGAGAAACATAGAGAGAGAAATGAAGGGGGCAGGAGAAGTGTGATAAATAGAAATTCCACACCAAAATGATGTCCTCCCACCTGTTCTTGCCGCAGCTGGCAAGGGACAAAGAGGATGACAGAATGAACAAAATCAGGGGGCATTTTCAGGCACAAGAGAAGGCAGAAATGCCAGCAAGGGGTGTCCAGCAGTCCCACCAGAATTGGCACTGACTGTTCTATTATCCTTGTCATCAAACTAACCCAGGTTTTTAATATACATGGTTTGGCTTACTTTCACACAAATACTTACTGTAAGCACATACTCATTTGCATAGCAAATTTTAAGGAGCACACTGAAATGGTAATTTCATAGATATGGTAATTTCATAGATATGGTAATTTCATAGATATGGTAATGTCAGAGAAATGGTAATTGATAGAAGTATTTTTACAATCAATGTGACATTCATATGGACCAAAGTATGTCTTCTATTTGGAAAAGGTCCCTATAAAATTTTTAGTGATTCAGATCTGGTTCTTTCCATGCTCAGCTGATTATGAGGTGTCCAGGAGGGAGGACGTGTTCTGGTCCCAGCCCACCACTCCAACTGGGCCTCGGAAGAAGCCAGAGGAACCTCACTCACCATAATCTCAGCCATTTTCAATGTCTGGACTCCACAGCTCATCAGAGTCCCACCCAAGAGAGCAGCTGATTTCAAGCCCAGGTATATGGGTCTCAGTGGCTGAAGTCACTGGGCTTCTGTGAGAGATGGAACTGGGGTCTTTTTCTCCCCCCCACCTCTGTCCCAATCGGGAGGTCTGGTAGACCTGCCCATGAACTGCCTCTGGGCTGTTGGCCATGATACAGAGACACCAACACATGGAACAGAGATGTTATTTGACTCTCCCTGAGGAGTCACACGATATCTCAAACTAGTAGAAACAAACCACGTTCTAGAATCTCAGAAGTAAATTCAAAACAGAATTCAGCCAGATTTGCCATAACTAGCCAGAGGGAAAAAAAGTGGCTTTATCAATAACTCCGCCACATACATGCTTTAATGGTCAATATGATTAGTGCCAGCTGAGGGAGCAGGCATGGGGATTGGGGGTAGGTGGGAAATGAGGATCTTTAGTAGGGGAACACACTGGTGGTGGGAGTGGTGTTGAAGTTTGAATCTCTCTACAACTGTACTATGAAAACCTTTTACTTTGTAAATCATGTTGTTTCCCTGCCCTTCAAGGTGTTGCAGGTATGGCTGTGGTACCCGGCTGTGTTGGCAGGTGCCAGACAGGAGACAGGCTTGTCTATACTCAGGGCTCTGCCCCATGGGCCCTGAATGGTTGATGTCATAGAGAAAAGACTGGGCCCCCTGGGATGAACCCAGAACCATGGCAGAGCCTGGAAAGCTACCCGTGGTGTATTTAATATGCCATAAACAGTAACAATAATGGACCTCGCTCCCAACAAACGGGGACGTTACTGGTGCCCGCCGAGCAAATCAATGAACAATGGGAAGACAAGTGACAACTGACAAATCATGGTGTTTTAATTTAAAAAAAAATTAGCGATTCAGATTAAAAACACAGCATGACTTATTAACCAAACCTGAAGAGCATCACTGATGCAGACTCTGCAGGCCAAAGTCACTCTTCAATAACTTCCAAGACTTTGTAAACACTGTTCTGAAATACGGTGGTGAAGTGAGGCTTGGACTCCTTCACCAAGAGGTTACATAAAGGTGGCTTCCCAGCATTAGCGGGGTCTTCCACATCCCAAATTTCAGGCATACTGCAACCAGGCCTAGAAAAATTAAGTCACAGATTAAATATCAGCATTTTTACAATGTCATTGAGAGTCAGGTGTTATGTCAATGACATATATGCCATGTTTGTTAAACAACGATAAAGTGGAGCACCCTTGTTAGATTTTCACCCCAGATTTTTCCCCACTATTTTTTTTTAAATCCTATAACATTTATATCCTTGTAAGCTATCATGATACCTCTTCAGAACAAGTTAAATCCAGAAAAGGTTATTATAAAGAAAGAAACAGAACAACAAAAACACATGATTTCAGGTGATGAGACTATAGAGTTTGGTTAAATTCTCCCTCTACTACTTACCAAGAATAACTGATAGTTCACTCAGACTTGCGCCAACATTAGTGAAATAAAAACACCCGTGACCCCGAAGGACTACAAGGAACAGATTAAGCATTTAGCATGAGACTAGTGCATGGGAAGAGGCGTTATTATGATTTTTAAACATAATTAGAAAACATGCTGAGTTCGCACTGACCAACTTTGCATCAATTGTATTTTTGAATGAGCCTATTAAAGAAAACCTGTTAAGTTCATATTATATATGCATAATTACACCTTAAAAGCAATGTAAAAAGAATGGTGTAAGTGATATCAGTATTAGGTGGTACTTCACCAGGTAAGTTCTTCAAGCTAACTGTAGTATTTATATTAAAACAAATATGGTTTCATGGTACTGGAGTGATAGTATAGTGAGCTGGGTACTTGCATTGCATGCAGCTGACCTAGATTTGACTTCCCAAACAAAACAGAATAAACACTGTTCCATAGATATCACTATTCACTTTGGCTAAGGTTATAATCTCCAATTTTGAGGGATTAATGAAAATAAAACCAAGAGAAAATTATAGAGAACTGAAACTATTCCTCATTATGGGGGGCACACCCACAGTGCTCAGGGATTCCTCCTGGCTCTGGGCGCAGGAATCACTCTTCCCTTTTAATGACCTCTCTGATTTGAGGTCATCAACCAGTCTAAGAGTGCTGCTCAGGCCTGCCACAGTCACCTCCCCTGCTATTTCTCCGAAGCACTCTGCAGTAATCCTGTATACATCCTGCTGAACCTTCTTCCATACATGATCAGACTCACACACATGCAAACATAGGCTTGGGCCTGTTTTCCTTATATAGGTATACCCTATATAGATGGTCTCCAAAAAAGAAAAAAGAAAAATTATCCAGGTTGATCTCCAAAAAGAAAATTATCCTGGAATTCCTGAGGTCCCACCCCCCCCCACCGCCCCGTAGCCATTTTTCCATATCAGCATATAAAGGCCCATTTTATTTGTTTTGCTAGTTGCTATTGGTCCTGCACTATTATTTAGCCACATCTTCTTAGGTGGGCAATTCAACTGACCACCATTTTGCTGTTATGAAACAACAATGGTGTTCCCCTTCAGCTATCTTTCACAGCAGCACTACTGCTCTATCAAAGGGCTACCGAATGGCAAGGGGTCTCCCAAAAGGTGCCCATGAAGAGCCTGGCATACCCATGCTGCTGGTGCATTTCTGTTCTGGGATCCTACGGGATGGCAAAACTAAGGGATCCTGATTGCTGCAGAGGCCAGGAGACAGTGCAAAAGGCTGGCCATAGGCTTAACCATGGAGGCCAAGCTTTATCCCCTGCAAGACTCAGCATCCGGACACCACGAGGTCCACCCTCATGAGCACTGCTTAAAGCCCCCTTCACCAACAAAAATCTCTGTGAAGAAGCTGAATTATCCCAAGTATAAATCTCAGCCCAAAAGTCATTTATTACAACACCTTCATAAGATTATTAGGAAAAATGTCTATAGCTTTGGGGCTGGAGAGAGAGTAGTAACAGTTGGTGGGTGCCTTGGCTACACAGACACCCCAGGTTTGATCCTTGGCATCCCATATGGTCCTGTGAGCCCACCAGGGTTAATTACTGAATGCACAGCTAGGAGTCATCCCTAAGCATTAGCAGGTGTGGTCCAAAAATTAAAAAAAAAAAGTTTATAGCTTTTTGACAAAATAAAAATAGCAAAGTAATTAAAGACAATTATAGAAACTTCATATATATTCTGAATGTTTATAAGAATTCTTACTCTTAAGAGTAAGTAAGATTTCTTAGAATTTTCTAAATTATAACTATGAGAATTTCTTTATAGGTCCTAATTAAATTCAACTCTCTTGGCACAGGCTCCTAGAAAAACCACCCAACAATCAATCACTGTTTGAACACTCCTATGTGCAAAGTGGTGTAGATGCTGCAATGGCAAAAACTCTTTTCATTCCTGAGTCAGTAAGTATTCCATTATTATAGTAAGTATTCCATTATAACATCTTGTTGAAATAGGTGGCATGGAACATGGCTGAGTAATAAATATCACAGTCCCCAAAGAATTCTCTTGAAACGCCTGACAATTTGAGCAGCAGTAGACAGTAGTAGATAGTTTTCCATAAAGAATCTTGATTTCTGATGAACTGCTCTTATCTGAGCTCCTCAGAGAGCAAAGCTGCCACCGGCTCACCTGCAGCCTGTCACACTGTTCACTTCATAACTCACATTTGCTCCACAAGCTCACTGGCTTCTGGAGCTAATGTCTTGGTCAACTTCTCTGTACAAACACACTTTCTAAGCTACAAATCCCAGAGAACATGTATTCCCATCAATTGTTTTCCTACTTGAGTAAGACATGCATGGCCAGAAAGCGTTTCTGGGAGGCTGTGCAGAGAGGAGACCTGTCACAGGGTGTGGGCTGCAGCAAGGGCTTTCTGACAACAGCATTTAGTGGGTACAGTTCATCTTCCTTAGAAATCTTTGAAAGAAAATTCATCCAACTTTATTTATTTGTTTGTTTATTTATTTAATTTTGCTTTTTTGGGGGTGACACCCAGCAATGGTCAGGGTTTACACCTGGCTCTGCACTCAGGAATGACTCCCTGGCAGTGCTTGGGACCATATGGGATACTGGGGATCAAACCTGGGTTGGCTGTGTGCAAGGCAAACACCTTACCCGCTGGACAATCACTCCGCCCCCAATGCATTCAACTTTAAATAAGTTCTTAAATATTGAAGGAAACAGAAATCACTTGGGATATTCCAATCAGGGTGGGTTTTATACCTTTAAGATACACATAAAAATCTTTTGCTTAGGGCCACACTGGGAAGCAGTCAAGACTTACTCATGACTGTGTTCAGGAGTCACTCATGGTTTGTCAGGGGAGCATAGGTGGTAGGCGACTCAAACCTAAGTCAGCCATGTGCAAGGCAAGCACTCTACCGCTCCAGTCCATTATTTTAAGAGATACAAATAAAATAATTAGAAAAGGAAAAAAACATTCAGTTCAGATCATTAAGTAATCTCCTCCCCACCCCCATCAATTTTGGCTAAATGTTATTTACATCTCAGTGGGACAAGTAAAAAGAACTTGCCATGAATTGAATTTAGTTTTTATATTTTACAAACAAAAACTTTTAACTGATGAATACTTACTTGGATCTTCTTATACACCAAGATTCCTCAAGAATGTAATAATTCACTTGTAACTTTACCAATTCTCGCTTAACTTCTTCAGCAGTTTTTCGACTATACATTGAATATACTATTTTTGTTCTGGCTCTTTAAAGACAAAGAAAGGGATACAATTAAACCATTAGGAAGAAAGCAGTGAATGGGACTGGAAGAAAAACAATACAGAATGTAGTGAAGTCAAGAAAGCATTATCCATAGAAATTCCTGCTCAGGGATACTGGGAAGAAAAAAGCAATTAGAAAAAAACAGTATATCTACAGCTATCTTCTATGTGTATGGATAGAATAAAACACACACACACAAACACACCAACTGTCCCAACCTTGAGACCAAACAAATTAGCATTAGATGGCGCTTCACTTTATTTGTAGACTTGAACAACAAAACCAAGTACCCTCCAAGCCACCCCAAAAATAAGCATTCCCCAACTATTAAACACAAGTGCACTGGAAACTTGCTTGCTGAAATTGATTTTTTTTTAACCTAAAAAGGATCTTTTTATGTATAAAATATATGTCCTATTGTTCCACAAAAGAATATATTAATCCACCCACATTCACTTAGGAAATGAGTGGCTGGAACAATTCCAGAAACTGCATCAAAACTAAAATCTATTTACTTTCCCCAGAGAATGCAAGAATCTAACATTTAAAAAAAAAAAAAGGATCACTCTATTGGGCTACACTGGTAAAAAAAAGTCCCCTCCATCTTCTTTTTTTAAAAATATTTTATTATATCACCGTGAGATATACACTTACAAAGATGTTCATGTTTGGGTTTCGGTCATACAGTGTTCCAGCACCCATCCCTCTACCAGTGCCCATTTCCCCACCACCAATGTCCCTGATTCCCTCCCCCCATCCCATAGCCTGCCTCTATGGCAGGTTCTTTATCTCTTTTCTCTCTTTCACTCTCTCTTTCTCAAACCCTCCATCTTCTTCGAATGGAATTCCATTTCAACTCGAGTCCTCAGAAATCAAGAAAAATGGTTTCTAAAAAATCGTAATAAAAATTCTGCAGGCTAAGTAAGGAGCTTTCAGGGGAACTTCAGGATGACCACCACTGATGAGGACCTGGGAGTCAGGAGTCCGGTCACCTGAGAAAATTACAATGGCGTGATTTCTTCTCTTGTGTCTAGCAGAGAGGTTAACTGTAAGGGTTGTAGGTCTCACTGCCTGGGAGAGCTTTTAGCTTTCTGTCTAGCTTGGCAGCCTCTGCTCAGCATTCTTCTTTCCCCCCAACACCATAAATCTGAGTTCAGCATGGCCTTTTGAAAACATGCCTCATGATTTTTTGCTGGCTCCCACATGACTAGTTAAGAAATTTTCACTGTCAACACTGAGAGAAGCATATACGAACCTCAAACCTGCATCCTCATAATGTGGATGGTTCACAACAGGCCGAAGGGCAGAGAGTTTGACACTGGCCATCGTGGGCATCGCCCCCTGCAAACACGGCATCTGCAAGCAGGAGGCAGGTCTAAAGTGAGACACTCGCGAGCCTGTGTTTTTGAGTCAGCACCACTTTTCACCGGGAGAGGCTGAGGCCCAACAAGGTCTGCGACTGGGCACAGTGCCGCAGACACGGACAGTTTCTCGGTATTTGGTGGCCTTGTCCATCTTTGCTGGACAGTGCCAAGCTGCCAAGAGTAATATGAAATTTTTGGCAAACATAAAAAATTTCTTTTGGTACAATATGTACGATGGGACAGCAAGTGTGAGCTGCTGGCGGTTTGCGCCAGCATGAACGTGTTCGATCCTCAAGGTCAGGCCCAGAATGGAGTCAGGCAGCTGAAGTAAGGGCTGGGTAAACTCCCTTTCCCCTGAGGCAGGTTCCAATCATCAATGAGAATATGTTTTACTCATGCCAGGGACTATGTGTGCCTGGGACTGACCCAGCCTCCTGCATGCAAGCATGTGCTGTAGCACACTGAGCTCTTTCCTGGGCTGGGGAAATAGCAGCGAGCTCAGATGTGACTGCTCAGCCTGGTACCACATGGCCCCCCAGCACACTGGGGTGGCCTGGGCAGGACCTGGACAGCATGGCTTCCTTGGGCCCTGGTGCTGAGTGGGCTCCAGTGCCTGAGCACAGCCGAGAGAGGCCCCAGATCCTCTAAGTAGTGTCTGGGAAGCTCCTACCGACCAAAAGACACCTTTTCTTGATTTGAGGAAAGAAGCACCAAACCAAATCGGAAAATTTCATAGCACGGCCTCCCAGAAACACTTTTCTGGCCATGCATGTCTTACTCAAGTAGGAAAACAATTGATGGGAATACATGTTCTCTGGGATTTGTAGCTTAGAAAGTGTGTTTGTTACACAGAGAAGTTGACCAAGACATTAGCTCCAGAAGCCAGTGAGCTTGTGAGCAAATGTGAGTTATGAAGTGAACAGAGTGACAGGCTCCAGGTGACCCGGTGGCACCTTTGCTCTCTGAGGAGCTCAGATAAGAGCAGTTCATCAGAAATCAAGATTCTTCCAGCACCAAGGAAGATCTGAGTCACTTGATATTCATATGAAAACAAAAATTTCCTTTTTAGATGTGGGAAAATACATCATTCCAAGACCATTCAAGGAGAAGTAGGAAGGGCTAAGATAATTATTTTAAATTGTGGCATATAAAACAGGATGAATATCTAAAAATGATAATTTATGGAAAATAGCAAAACAAATGACTAAGAAAATGGGTGATATTTCCTTTCCTTAAGAATCTAGTAGCGGCTCTGCTGAAACAGAGAAAGCCACTGGAAAGTAAACTGAATTTAGAATTTCCACAGTGGTTACATAAAATAGTATGGAAAACCCTAGCTACAAAATGGACTTTCTCTTCTTTACCTGGTTTTGTACTATATTTGATCCATTCTATAAGCTCTTCTTGGGGGTAAGTTGCTGAATTCCCCCACAATATTCCATTGGGTTTGCAGATTTGCTGAACCTTGTATTGACATTGCAGCTAATATAGCAAAAACAACAGCACCAGGATGTACTTTGCAAAAGAGCCATCCAAACAGCTGAAATGGAATAAAAGAACACATTGATAACTGCTAACACAAACCATCACGCAGCCAGTCAGGTAACATTCTTTCCAAGAAGAGCATGGTCTCTGCTGGATTCTCAGGTAAAGGATAAATTCTCCCTAAGGAAAAGCTCCAGAAACAATGATCCCCCATCAGCCTTGAATAGGTGGTCATGGCTTAAAAAAGGTCTCTCAACTTGCTTCTCTACTTTGAGATTCAGGAAAGAGGAACAACCAGCAAACTTTTTCAGGCTTAGCTCAAAATGAAAAAATGTGAGAGCACCTGATCAAGCAGTAAGGGAGTTTCAAAGTCGTAAGGGTCTTTTTGTAGTGGGGTTTCTGGGCCACCTCAGTACAGCAAGGCCCTCAGCCATGAGGCCAGCTGGCGGTCAGAGGATGCTCCTCTAGGCCCATCTTCTGACCTTGCTAGGGAAGCCTCAGGAAACAGAACTCTGGCTCTCCACAAGCACGTGCTGCCTGTGCACACTCAAACAGCCTTTCTCAGACAGAATGGTTTCCCCCTTCGTCCCCTCTGGCCAGTGACTTCTCATTGGTCCGCAAAGCCAGATTTCCAAGGTCCTCGAGGGCCTGGCACGTGCATTCTTTCTTTTTTGACTTTTTCTATTGGCCACTCTGCCCCCTCCTTCTAGCATGGTATGCTCAGCAGACTTGCCACACACTGGCTGGGTAAGGACAGGAGGTGACCCAGGTGACCCTCTGAACACAGAACAGCGGCTGGTTACTCAAGAAATGGGCAGCAAATTGCCCAGATGCTTCAACTGAGATTTTAAGAAATAAGAGACTATGCACATAAATGTGCACACAAGTAAATTTTTAGAAACAATGCTTGATACTGAAAAAGGACTTACAACTTGAAATTATTAGAACTTTGCAATCGTAATGTCAAAACAAAAAATTATTTCCATAATTAAGCTCTGCTTTCTATCAACATCTGTAATAATCATTCGTGAATTCTGCCTGCACTGATTGTTTGTTTGTTATATGCTAATGACTAACTCAGAAGTTGGAAGAATAGAAACTAATGAGCTTATCGGGTCTTACCCTTTATGAAAGATCAGTACACAAACACAAAAAAATTTAACTAAAATACGACTTTTAAAGAACTTTGCTAATTCATTAGTATTTTAGGACCACTTCAAGACAAAGATGGGGCAAAATGATCTGAGCACCTGTAATCCACACAAAGGCTGATGGCTCCAACTTACCTGTCGTGAGCAGATCAAGGAAGCCATAATGCACATGTGTGGTGTCAGGAAGAGTTTTAGTCTCATAATTAGAATGCCCAAGGCTGTATATGCTAATAGCTGCAGTGCATGATAAACGAGCTGAAAGAAAAAGAACATATTTTTTACTCTTGCTATTTGTGAAATTCAAGAGTAGCGCCCTAATCTGTTGAATATATTGGGAAGAAATAAGATGTTGATTTCTAACAAGACTGAACATCACTTCCATGCCTCTCTTGCTGCCACTGCACTGGGAGCTGCTCCGGAAGGCTGCTGCGTTACATTCACAGAGCCTGTATCTCTGAACTGATAGCCACAGCTTGAGGAACACCTCATGAACAGCCATTGAAACAAACACTGACTCTAGGAGCCATCAAGCCAAACACTGTCCCCTTCAGGCCTTGGGACAGGCCAATCACACATGTGTTCACCCCTGGCTCCAGAAACACATGCTGTGCTGTGTGGCTGTTCTGGAGCATGTGGGTCTCCACTGACTGCCGAGACAGTGACGGCCAAGCATCAGCTCACACAGTCATACATGCGGCATTCTCAGAGCACTCTTCTGAAGATGACTAGGGCATTTGCCCACACACTTACCAACTAGAACTAGAAAAGTCCAAACAGATACAAACATTAAAACAAGTAAGGATAAAATGAAAGTGAAATTTTAGCAACGTTTTATCTTTTACCTCTCCATGATCCAACTGCTGCTTCCTGAAATGAAAAATAACATTGCTATTAAATCTGATTCAGGTACTTCAATTGCATACATTCTCTTCTTTCAACGGGGAGTTTTACAGTTTCTGTGTTTCCTCAGGATACCCATATGTAAATAAAAATAATTAAAACTGATGAACACTGTGATCCTGTAAGACAATGTATTTCTGAGAGCGTGCTCTGTGCTACACAGCTACTCATCAAGCTGACAAAACCATCAGTGATGTGTCCCAGAGCTTTGGTGACCCCACAAAAGGAGGGTGGAGGAGCATTGGGAACTTCCGCAGTCCCACACCCCTATAGCCTCAGCCACCGATCATTCCCACAAATGGCAGCAGCCCCAGAGAACCGTAACATTCACCTGCAGCTCTGCGGGTGCTCTGATGTTTTGAGGAAGGGTAGACTTGGGGAGGCCCATGGATCCCCTAACATCTCTGCTCCATCCCATCCCCACTATCCCACCTACTTGACTCTCATCACATGAATGAGATCCATCTTTCTGAAAATGGAAATTCAGTCATTCCATTGTCTAACTTAGAAACCCAGGTCAGAATCAGGCCCACAAATTCTTGACATGTCACACATGTACTCTGCAGGCTGATCCCCCTCCTCATCCCCTGAAACTTTTTTCCACCATCCCCACCCAACCCCCACAAGACAGTCATCCCATAAGAGCGGGGCATATGTGACTCCCACCTTCCGCGCCTCTCCTTGGCCATGCTGACCCTTTCTACCCTCTAGACCCTGCCTAATCAGCTCACAGCAAACAGTTTGTAATGTGCTGGTCTATTTGGCTGTCATCCATCTCTCCTCACTGAAAACAAACAAACAAATACACATAAGCAGTTAAAGAAGAACCCAGGGCCTAATCCATGGTTCATTCACTCCCTTCACTGAACACCGATGACCATGAAGATACAACCAGGTCCAAGACAGAAAAATAATCTTTGGCCTCACTGCGCAAGCTGAGGAACACAAAACAAATAAACTAACACCCAAGTTCTGAGGCAAGAAGGAAACCAGGGGTGCAAAGGTGCGGAGCGGCTGCAATGATGAACATTAATCGCTTAGGTCACCAGGAAGTCTGTTTCTATGAGGCCTGGAGGGGCTGAGAGGCTGACCTGATAGTCTCCGAGGGAGAGGATCCCAACAGAGAGCAGAGACAATGCACAGCGCTAAGGGAGGACAGGCGTGGGTGGGCCACCAGGAATGAGCATGAGCAGGTTAGCGAGAGCAGAGGGAGGGTCCAGGAGGAGGCAGATGGCAGTAGACAACCAGGGGGTTCAGGCTCCTATCCACAAAGTCTGCGATTCTCACTAGGGAACCAAATGGATATGACAGACAGGGGTCCCACGTACAAATCTGGAGTTCAGGGAGCATGACTAGGTGTCAAAAAAAAAAAAAAAGCATGAGTTGAGCACACACACCTTTTCTATCGGAACCTGCTGGTTTTCCAGATTAGAAGGAGGCCTGGCTCTGAGAACCCCAATTCTATTTTGAATGGTGGGATGATGCAATGATTCAATAAACTACTCATAACCCAGAAAGCATGCAATTCAATTTGAGAATATCATCTCAAGAATACTGATACATTAAGATATCAGTAAATTAAGGGAGACTACTTTGTTGATTCTTCCTTAATGCCAAATAAAAATTATCCGTTACCATTTACAGAACACTACAACACTGATATGCCCAGTACTTCCCATTAATTCTAAATAATTACCATCTAAAGTCAACTCGATCACAATTTACAGTGGAGGAAAGTGAGTCATACAGCTAGGTTGCAAAGCCAGGAGTGCACTTTGGCTCATTTTAGAACAGATGTATTTTCTCTGTACATGCTGTTTCTTTCCTACTTTACCTCCTGGGTCCTCAGCAAAGGGATACTGGAAACTCACACCTCAGATGTTCTCTTACCCCACTCCATCTTACACTGGCATGTGACTCTGGTACTTATGCAGAATGAAACTTCAAAGTTTCCTTCTTCCAGAAATGCTCTGATCCCACTTTCATTGAAAATCCCATGAAGCTCAGTGTTTTTTATGATTATTTCTACAGAAGAGACACTCTTGAAAGGAATACTTTTGTTTCAATGAAAAGGTTCACCTTTCCATTCCAGAACTACAATTTACAGCTAGAACTTGTAGCTGCTGCCCAAGCTCTTCAGAAACAATGTCATCTCAAATGATGAGAAATTTTACATCATATACCAGAAACTTCTGCCTCCTCCCGGGTCCTCTAAGACTTCAGGTACAAGCAAGTACAGCTAAAGAACTATTTCTAAATAAGAACAAGGGGTTCTCAAGAGCATATGCAATAATTTATCACTTCTTTGTGGAAACTTAGAAGAGAATAAAATATAAGGCTCCCTTACTTTTTTAATAAAAGAAAATAAAATACAGGCACATAAATTCAACAATCTCTATCTTCCCCGAAAGACTCACAGAGGCACGAACACAGAGTTAACAATTCTTTTACTCCAACTTCCAGTCCTAGATGGAGGAACAGGATGGCAGAATAGCAGAGGGAAGTAACAGCGGCCATGGATTACAACACAGAAAGGAAGCAAAAAGGAGCATCTTCCTCATTGGAAAAGGAAAGTGTCAATGTTTCCCTTTCAACTGTGTGAGTCCTTCATTCTTTTAGATTTTTATTACTTTCTTACTAATAAAAACTTTTAGGTAAGATTAGGACTCTGTCACATATTGCAAATATTCCCCAACACCTTTTTCTTTGAAAATATATTTTACAATACTTTTACCAAAGAATTTGATCAGAATTCTCAATTTTTCATTCTAGCTTATAGGCTTTATCATGGTTAACAAAGCCTCTTTCACCCTAAAATTAAAATAATGACCACCTCTTGATTAATTTGGGGGCTTCATATTTTCCATATTTAAATTCTGTGTAAAAAGTGAGACATAGATCCATTACTACATTTTCCTATTCTTCTCTTAAATACAGTCAACAGGTTCTAAAGCAGTCAAGAGAGTAACTTATTTTTACTTTACTGCTTAGCTGATGCACAAGTCAAGCACCCACTGTTTGCAGAACAACTGTCAGACCGTTCAGTGTAGGGTCTGGGATGGGACAAGCCATGTGCTGCCTTTTTCTGCAGTAGAACATAGTGAGGAAAGGAAATACTGACTCCACTGAGAGACAGGAGGTTAAAACCAAACACATATTTACCTGATGGATGTCTGCTGTTGGGCTAAGAAACCCCACATGTCAATGACAATCTGCAAACAGATTTTTAAAGACTTTAGAACCACTATTTCAGGGGGGGGAGGATCAAGATGTTAACTAAAATATCCTTTAAAGTCTTCAATGTTTATCAAAAATATATGAAGTACAGGGTAAGTGATCGAAGGATAACTGCAACCATACAAGTGTGCATTTGCACAGCACTTAATCATACCCAATACCCAGTAAGTCTGAGTAAACGTCCTCATTTTGTGAAGGAAGTGGGTGCCAGCGACAGCCCTGAAGATGGACAACACCCGAGGGGCGCTGCTGCTGTGGCACGGTTCTCAGTCACACTTCTCCTTAGCCAGAAACACACAACTAGAGACGTGGCTCAGAGACTAATGCACCGACCAGCTGCACCTACTCAGCAGTAACTGGAGTGGTCTCATCAGAACCCTGTCCCAGCATACACTGTAGACAGAATATGACCCAGCTCCTTGAAGAATCTTCCAATGCTATTCTGATCCTAAAATCACCCATAAAGCCCATAAGGAGTATGGTCTAATTTTAAAGGGGCAGGGCGGGGCTGTCATGTGGGACACTCCTGGTGGTACAAGCAGCTCGATGGCTACTTGGCCCAGTGCTCAGAGGACCATGCAGTGCTGGGGACCCAGCCCAGGTCCTCTGTATGCCTAGGACCCAGCCCTTCTGAGCTATCTTCCTGGCTATGAAATACGATTTTTAAGTACAAGACTCACAATGTTTGAAAACAATTTCTTCATCTAAAAATGTTTCTTCTTTAAATCACATATCAGCTTCTTCAACCTGACCTCCTATTTTCATTATATTCAGCCGTCAAGGTGACAATCTTCTCAATGCCTACTGGACTGCCACTCTCTAGCATTTTCTTTCTTCCTAATAGTTGCATATCCATGCACAGTATGCAAAGTGCAAAGAAAGCACAGAGTGGCACTGAGAAGAAACCACCAATGATTAGGTAGATTGTGAGCATAGTCAGTTGAGGAGAAAGCTAATAGCCATACAGAGCCCGTGAGTGTCCGGAGTCCTATCCCCGCTCTCTATGGATATGAGGTGAGACTGGAACAGCCTCTCTGATCTTCCAACACTGCTTCTGTCTGATGGGATCAGGACATCTGTACTCCATTGCAGTATCACGCAACCAACTGAAGTAATGTGTATACAATGCTTTGGGAGACTTCCCAAGCAGAGTTGGAATAAAGAATATGAATGATGTTATAATTTAGAATATTCTATCATTACACAATATTGTGTTAATACAGAAAAAAAGCTAGTTACAAACCAAGTAACTTTTATGTCCATCTTATGTTTTTCAGATATGGATTAATGCAAATTCATCCTTAAAATACTTGTCATTATATTTCACCAACTCTTAAAAAAGAGAATTATCATCCATCTTCTTTTTTCTAAAGTCTGAAACTCCCTTGGTATGAAAATACTGGGGTAGGAAGATCACTATCAAAGAAAAACTTGAAATCTATTTTTTTATCAAACTTAGGAATACATTGTTAATACTCTATTTTCTTATTAATAGATATAATACCAGTCAGAGTGAGTTTTTAGAAAGTTACATATAAAGTATTTTATAGAAATGTTATATACCAGGTAAAAGTTACTCAAAAACAATTTTAAAAGCAAAACGATTCGATCACAGATCATTTTCCCCCTAATACTAGGAAACAGTAGCTATTTCCAAAATAGCTCTAAGACCCGAATCATTCTTTTACTGTGTTAATTTTGCTCAGAGTATTTTTAAGACTTGTAAATATTATAAAAATGATAACCAAGAGAACACATAAATAGCTTATTAAATCATGCTGTCACACTAACATGTGGCCTATTATACACATCAACTATGTGGAAACAAGAAAATGTCTTGCTATAAGAAAGAGCTCACAATGGACAGACATACCTTTCTAACAATTGCAATAAACACAGCAAGGACAACTGGAAGCAATAATGTCTTTGTATACCGCAGTGGAGTCTGAAAATCAGAAAACATTTCAATAGAGAAAATGCTATTTTAAACAGATATAATGTAATTTCAAATAATTACCAGGTTTAATTTGGGAGCCATACCCAGTATTGTTCAAGGGAACACATTGGATGCCAGGGATCAAATCTGTGTTGGTCCCCTGCAAGGCAAGTGTCCTACCCACTGTACTATCACTTCAGCCCCAACCTGATTTAAGTTTTAAAAGAAAACATGGAAAATAATAGTAACTCATGTAGAGCCTATACCTCATCATAAAAACTGAAGATGCATTTCCACAGAAACAAATTTTCCCAAATAACTAAGCCAAAAACACTAACAAATACTGCTCCCAGACATGAGTGTGATATGTGAGCAGAGATTACTGTTCCACGTCTGCTGGTTTCTGACTAGAATGCTCAACTTCTAAAGTGAATACTCCTGGGCCGGAGTGATAGCATTAGCGGGTAGGGCATTTGCCCTGCACATGGCCGACCTGGGTTCCGATCCGGCATCCCATATGGTCCCTGAGCACTGCCAGGAGTAATTCCCTGAGCAAAGAGCCAGGAGTATCCTGAGCATCATCGGTGTGACCCAAAAAAGCAAATAAATAAATAAATAAATAAATAAATAAATAATAAATTAAAAAATAAAGTGAATACTGCCTCCAATGGAATTAGATTAATCCATAAATGAGAATAAAAAACATTACTTATTTCACACACACGACGAATATTTATAAAATGGACAAAATTTACTTTTCCTTTAGTAAAAATGGAAAATAGTAGTAACAAAGTCCTACAAATTCTAATGAGATGTATCTCTCAAGAATCTAAGTCACAATCTTAAATTACTCTGAGTTTACAATATTAAATTACAATAAATTTGCTTACCATGAATACATTCCCTCTAAAAAATAACCCTTTATTTTCACTCCATTAATATATGCTTTTCTGCATATGATTATAAAGAGAACTTTTGTTTCTAACATATTAAATACACCAATATCTTAATTCTTAAGGGCCTGAGTAATTTTTTGATTGTCCATTGCATACATTTTGATAATTCCATAAAATGAGTCTATTTAAGATTTTTTTAAAACTTTACGATTTACTTTTAAAAAATTTACACAGTACTTAGCTCTTTTGATATCCTTTCTCAGTTTTGGGGGTCACACCTAGCAATGCTCAGGGCAACACTTGGGTTCTGCACTCAGGATTTACTCCTGGTGGTGCTCTGGGAACCATATAGCATGTCAGGAATTGAACCTGGGTCAGACACATACAAGGCAAGCACCATACTTGATGTACTATCTTTCCAGCCCCAGTACTTAGTTATTTTAAAACCTATTTCTATTTTCTAAATTTTATAGTATCTTAATATACTTTAAATTTTATATGCAAAATTTAAAGCAAAATTAATATGGACTAAACTTAAATTTCACTGTTTAAATAAGTTGCCATTTGCTAATCATTTCCAACAACCAATGTAAGACTAGCTATAAAATATAGGCATTTACCTTAAAAAAAAGCACCATGTTAAAATGTATTTCAGTATCTTTAACAAAATTTAACAGAACAGTTTGAAAATTATGTTTCAATTTTTTATTTTCTAAATAAATTATTAGAATTTATTGTTGTCAGAGGACTGACAACACTTTCTGGAGAAATGTATTTAAGTTCTTCAAAGCAACATAGAGGAGCCAAACATTTTAGGACAAAGAGTTATATTGAGCCAGTAAAGACTTGGGGATCACCGTCCATGAGTTCTTCCTTAGGACTCTCACTTCTTTATTCATACCACATTGAGGACATGCACATACTCGAATCCTGCACTCAGATCTATCCAGAACCGTCTATTCCTGTTTTTTTCGGATGTTTTCTTACAGGTGCAACGCTGCCACTCCTCTCACCTGTCCTCAGTCATCACAGGCAAACAAGAAATGATTGAATGAGGAGTGCTGGAATGATCAGTCCCTCTCCTGGACATCGTAGCTAGGGACGCCTGCCTATAAGGGCGTGTAGTGTGATGCAGTAGAACTCACTGGCCTTTACTCAGGACTTGGCCCGACTGAACGGGGCGGGGTGGAGGGTGAGTGGGGATATGAGTACTGGAGAGCACTGTAGCTAGTTTACTGTACACACACACACACACACACACACACACACACACACACCTGTGAGGGAATGTGTTTCAGGTAATAAAACATAGTAAATTGTGTTCCATAAGTGGTATCAGCATATGCCCATTTGTGGGACCAGACCAGCCCATAAAATACTGCACCAGCTCATAAAATACTGCAAAAATATCGCTTCTATATAACTAAAATGTCAACACTTGACAAAGTAGCTGGTTTTGTCCTTATAATATATGTTCATAGCAATAGATGTTTGTAGCATATTCTTAGAAATCAGTAAACTATGCCAGAAAGAATGAGCATCACTTGTTTAAGAACATCAAGCGGTATCACACACTTTGGTCTTACAACCCACTAAACTGCTCTCTGGTTCTCTTCCACATGTCTAAATAGTTTTAGAATAAAAAATGTTCTTGGATGAAAACATACACTCCAGTGTACTCATTCTTATTTCAGAGCAATGAGATCATTCAGACAACCACAAAGTGAGTGGAAAATGTAAGAGCTCCGAGTGCTTCGCTGAATTAATGCTTTCTCTGAAAAGAGGCAACTTGACATGCCTCTGTGTTTATTCATCCAAAAAAGCCATTGCTGGCTGAATACATGCGTCTAAATTATCACACCGAGAGAAGTCCGTGTTTCAGGGAGATGAACTAATGTTAATAGGAACACATCTTCCTCTAAACTGCTGATTTTCCTTGTTTCTTAAAATCAAGACAACAGCAGCAGAGAGCAGAGACTGGCAAAATAAGAGCAATGAGTTACAAAAAGGACAGCTGGAAATGTAAGGGAGAAAAACTAGAAATCACATCTTACCTCCTTTCCATGAAGTCAAACTCTGCTGCACATGTATACAGTAAAGTATCAAAATCCTTGTAACTGAAGAATTTTGATGTTAGTAAGTTGCCGATGTGAGCCTAGTGAAGACAGAGGAGCTGGCATTAGCTGGTGCCCTGTATTATAAAGACACATTCTGCTCTGACAGTGCTGTCCCACATAAGGCTGGCCTCTGCCAAGGGGGAAAATGCTGTGCCCTGGCACATCCTAGTCTTGCCGGCTCCCACCAACGTTTATGGGCTAACCAAAGACTGAGGCTGCACTTCTTTGCTCCTAAGATACACTACACCAATTCACTTTTGCTCAACCCCGGGAGCGTGGATCTGCAGATGAATACGGATGCCAATCTTAAAGGGAAAATATGCAGGAAGTCAAGAAAAGAAGTGATGCATCTAGATTACTGGGAAAGACATTTTGAACTGTAGAGGACTTTTGTAACTAATATCAAGTTCTCACATTCCCTCATCTATTCTGCATCTCTATAAGTTTCCCTGAGCCGACCAGTAGTGATTCCTGAGGGCAGAGCTAGGAATAAGCCCTGAGCACAGCCAAGTGTGACCCTAAAAAATAAAAGAAGTCTTTGAAAGCAAGTAAAAACATTGGAAACTCAACATGGAGGAAATAAGTCCTAAATATAAAAATCATTGTTACAAGGAATTTTATTACACTAATTAAAGGACAGATAATTAAACAGGACTCATAAGAAAAATTCAAAATGAAGAGAGAGAAAAAGAGAGAAGAGAGAGAGAGAGAGAGAGAGAGAGAGAGAGAGAGAGAAGGAAAGTGCCTTTAGGCAAGGGGGGATGGGTGCTGAGGAGAAACTGGGGGTGGGAAATGCAAACCGGTGGAGGGACAGGTGTGGAACTACTTATGTCTGAAACCCAGCATGAACATCTCTGTAACTGTGTATCTCACAGTGATTCAGTGAAAAAAAGAAAAAATTCAAAATTAACTTCTATAAAAGAGATACTTAAAAACTAATCAGAAAGGTAAAACTAGACAAGATATATCAAATATACTTTAAAAAAGAGATTTAGCTTTAGCAATTCTGATGTCTCACAAAACTGAATACAAGCAATAATTATATACACAATATGACAAATGACTATAATACCGGAGAACTGAAACATTAAGCAAGATAATACACGTCATGAACATATTTGCAGTGAGCAGTATAGATTCAAATGATATACAAGAGCTGGGAAAACTGCACTGAAGAAACTGTCAAGCTGACTGCATTCACTGGAAATCGTAATATTGTTATCTAGATTCAAACAGAAAATGCAGACAAACGCTAATATAACAACTGAATAAAATAAAAAAGATACAAAGAATAAACATTCACAGAGAAAGATTACACCTCACTTTCTGACATTTAAATGCTTCTGCAGGGCTGGGCCAACAGCATGGGAGGCATAGGCTACCTCTAAGCCACACCCAGCCTCTTACACAGCCTCCTCAAACACAGCTATTTTCCTTTCATCTGTCTCTTCTTCTTTGGCCTCCTGGCAGTGTGAGGGATCTGAAGGTTACTCCAAGACATTGAGCCCAGCAAAACAGGCCTGACAGTTCAGTGTGTGGGTCCCTGGCATCAAACTCGTTGCCTTTGCACATGCAAGGTATGCACCCTCAACCTTCAGATACCACACCTGCTCACCCTAAAAATAAGGTCCTTTTTTCAAGTGTTTACATTTCCTAACACATTTTCAAAGAACATAATATGTCCTTTATATTATATTTATTATATTATATTATATTATATTATATTAATTATATTTATTATATTATATTCACTGTCACTGTATCACTGTCTTCCCGTTCATCGTTGATTTGCTCGAGCGGGCACCAGTAACATCTCCATATGACCTGTCTCATGCAAGTAGAGCCCAAGGGCACCTGCTTGCTCCAGGAACATAAAGAACCTCAAACCCTTCCATCAGATTGTGGGAATGAGGTCTAATAAGTGTTACTGGTATCTGGCATATCAAATATGGCACGGGTAGATTGCCAGGCTCTGCCGTGCAGGTAGCATACTCTTGTAGTAAATCCAGCATTTATTGATGAACCATGTGGCGCTTGCGGCCGCCAAAACCAGACTATGATAGGCTGGTCTGCTGGGTGGAGTTCTGACGAGGGGGAAGTCGGATGGAAAATGGAGGTCCTCATGGAGTGGGGAGTCGTCTGGCTTGTTGTGAGGCTCTGCTGGGGTGGCGGGCCAGGGCTGGGAACCTGCCATCCCTCCGGGCACCTCATGAGCGGCTGGGCACAGTGAGAGCCAGTAGCAGCTCTGCCCATGTCTGTATTATATATTATATAATATATTATATTATATATATAATAGTATATATAATATTATCTATAATATTATATATATTATTATAATATATAATATAATACTACATTAAACATATATATATTATATAATAAATAAAATATAATAAAATAAAACATAAAATGGATACAATATAACAGTATGATATGATATGATATGTTTTCAAATTAGAACAAAAATTGTAAATGGGAATTAGTGGCTGTTTAAAATTCTTTGGAATGGAACTACATAACTTATATTTTTATTTTGTTTTAGAGGCCACACCCAGCTGTACTCAGGCTTATACCTGAATATACTCATGGCTGGGCTCAGGGGAAACACATGGGGCTGGGGGATCAAAATGTAGGCCCATAAAAAAGTAAGAGAGCGCCTTATATCAACTTCACTATCAATATAGCTCTAAGTAATTTAAAAAAAGAAACTTAATTACTTCTATGTTAAAAGAAAATCACAAAATAGTTCATTTTGAGATATGTAAGAAAGTACTACTCAGGCAAAATTTATAGTTTAAATTTCATCTATCAGAATATGGGAGGCTGAAAATATTGGGTGAAGCAATTTCCTTCAACCAATCAGAATAATGCTTATAGAATAAGATGAAAGAAATGAGGAAAACAGCAATGGGCATAAAGAGAACTCCATCAAATCCAGAAAGGGCAGAATGAAAGCTGGTCTCTGAACAGTGTACAATACACAGAAAGTGGGAAAAAAGCAAGTATATATAAAGGGCACCTGGCTATGCAAGTCTGATCAGATTGAAAATCCAAGTAAGGAAAATTAAATAAAAGAACAGAACAGATCAATTCAAATTCTGAACTCTGAAACTTGTTAGAAGTCTCAAAAGGGGCCAAGGGAAAGGAAACCTAAGCGTCACACTCGTCTCTGGGACATGCAGGTTTGTAAAGGAAGGTTCTGACTGCTCGGTAAAGGCGGTCGATTTGTAAGATTACATATGCATAAATGAAAATATCTCCCTGGTAAACAGAAGAATCAATTTAAGAATTTTAAGACTACTTTACATATAGAGCAAAAATCTCAGCAGGAACTTTCACTGAATCTACAGTAATAAAAAAAACAAACATGACCCATTTAATGATACAGATGAAATGAATGTTTCCATAAAGATAAAAAACTATCAAAGAACTTCCCTAAGAATGTGATTAATTGTAGAAAATGTTTCAGTAAACCCAGGGATCTGAGGGCATCTCACCCAGTCAGATTCTACCAAACATCTAAAAGAGAAATAATCACCCACTATTATTCTCATGAACACAAACAAAAAGTCCTTAGGAATATTAATTAACCAAATCCAACAATATAAAGGGAAACACACACACACACACACACACACACGAGTTAAGTGATGTTAAGAAGCCCTGGCTAGAAACATATGGAAATTACTTAATATCAGAACTCCTATAGGTAGATATGGTGGAGAAAGACTAAGAGATCTAATTCCTCACAGCTATAAACCTGAACAAAACTGTTAAAAATAACCCTACCACGGGGTTCTAGAAATTGACCAAAAAGGAAAGTAGGAGAATTCATTCACTAAAAAATTTCTCTTAACAGGGTTAACTTGGATTAAATTACCTCTGAAGGCCTGTAAATAAATCTTTCACAAGTATGGATTTTGCTAAGTCTTGACAGAACTGAGAGAAAACAAATGTGACTTTATGGGGCCAGAACGATAGTACAGTGGGAAGAGTGTTTGCCTTACAGGTGGCTGACTCAGATTTGATCCTACCTGGTTCTGCACTTTTACTGTCAGGTGTTAATTCTGAGCACAGAGCCCTGAGCATCACCCACTGGGTGTGGGACAAAGGGGAAAAATTTACTATGGTCTTTCATTTCAGAGGTGCTAAAAATGAAGTTATTCTTTGTGACACCAGAGGATTACTGAAGAAGCCCCAATTGGCTAAGTAGATCTTAAAATCCATGCTTCAACTTCCAGAGCACTTTTTGATTTGAAATTTTTTAATCTTTTTGATACATGAATATCTTTATCAACAGAATAAGTGACTTATGTTGGGAATTAATTTGAAAAATAGACACTCAAAACATATAGTTACATTATTGCCTATTAGAGCAATAATTAAATGATACAAATGATAGACTTCAACTTAGAATACAATAGCAAAACTTCAAAAAATGCAAGTAATTCATTCTTAATTCTTTTTCAGTCTTTCAAGAATAAGCCAAAATTGCACTTACATCATCTCCAATGCCAAAGAGTTTAGATGTCAAATACTTGAGTATAACAGTTCCAAAACAACCAAAAACATCCCTGGATAACCTAAAATAAACAAATAAAAATAAACTGATTGCCTCAATGCAAATATTCTGTAGATGGTTCACGATGGAAAATGAAATCCCTTAAAACATCTAAGACACAAATATCTCCGTATCGAAGGAAAATATGCTAAAAAACTGCAACTGAAATTAAAATAAGGAGTACTAATAGAAAAAAATCGAGGAGATAACTGAACAATAAAAGATATATACAATCTTACTATAGAGATAACAATTTTCATAGGAGATTTATTTAGTAGTTTCAGTGAAATTCCTCTTCTATTAACAATTCCTTCACATACACTGCTTCTCAGGGAAAAATATGGGTTAATAAAATAAAACAGCATTGGAGTTCTTTACCTACTTATCCAATATTATTATTAACTTGCTTCATAAAAAGGATAATTTAGCACATTAAAAAATGAGCTCAAACATGTTGTAAAACTGAAAAGAACCCTTATGTTACATAGATCATTTCCTTAAAAAGTAAAACATAAAACAAATGATATATTTTAGAGAGGGAAACATATGCATTAAAATAGATTGATTCTTACCCATAAACTAAGTTCAGATACATTTATTTTCAGGAAATGTGGTTTCATTGCCAGTATACTCTATATGGAGAAAATAAAATAGCACACAGTTAATACCCCAAATATAAATCAAAAGATCAAAAATCACATCTATATAATAAAACCCAAGAGTCTGGACGGCAAGCTTACCATGACTGTTCTACAGAGAACCATCACAGGCTCACTGACAAATATCAGCAATACTATTTTATCAAAAGAGATCAGGTAAGCAATTTTTTCAAAGTTGAAAAAAATCACCATATAATTTTCTATGAACCAAGATGTATATAATAATTTTGGAGTTTTAAAAAAGTCATATAAATTTTTTGCATTTATTGAACTATGACTGACTCTGAAAATAAGCCCCGAAAAGTTTCTAATCTATCAACTAAACTAACTTCTCTATCAAATCACATATCTTTTTCAGGTGCATTTCAAAATGTAGTACCTACTGTGACAGAAATCTACTTCTAATTTGGCAAAAATATATTTAGAAATCAAAACATAGAAAGTGAACCCACATTCTTTCCAGAAATTTCTGATATTTGAGAAATGAATATTTTGAACGTAATTTAAAATATGCTAAGATTGAGGTTGAAATCAAGGAGATGAAAATGTTTATAGTTAAATATGCATGGCTACACTATATTCTGTAAATTGTTGATATTGCTTTTGCTTATAGATCAAAATAAATGGCATATACAGAAACAAGCTTAATTTCTACTTAACACACACATGAAGTGCCAAGAACCTCGTAAACAACTAACACTGTAGGTATCCACCTGCATCTACATTTCCTACAAAATGTATTTTTATCAGTTTTTAGTGATATGTAATCTTTTGGCTTCCCTGTCCTGGAAGTAGAGTTGTTATTTTAACTTGAGTAATGATAGGCTTGACCGTCCCCAAGTGTTAAATACAGTAGTACATCTGTCACATTTCCTTATTAAAAACAGAATCCACTCCTTACACAAACTATGCTTTTACTCTCAGAGCACAGTAACTCAGAAATGGTTTTCTCTCACTTGAAAACAGCATCATCACCTGCTAATTGCTCCTTTTCAGACTAGTTTTAGTTGAGTCACATAACCTGAAAACAGTTGTGGCCAGCTCCGGAAGCAGCATAATTTTGCAGAATGGACTCTTAAGTAACTACTATTTACAAAACAGGACAAAGAAATGGGAAAGTTTGTTACAGGTTCTAGAAATCAAGGTCAAAATAAGTAACTGAAAGGATTCTTCAAAACCAGTACATTCCCAGTTAATCTATGAGGTTAATCTTATACTCAGGAAACAGCTTTTAGGAAAGCACACTCACTTTAAACAGAGAATAATTTCTTGAGATTAGAACTTGCAAGACAAAGTGCTGTTTTCCAGAATTAGCTTCATTTGTTATTTTCTTATCTGAGAGTGAGTACTGGAATCCACTATCACAACCAGATGTAGTTAATAATGTTCTTGAGAAAGTTCTTGTAGAAAATCTTTCATGAATTCAAGACAGTGATAAAGAAACCGATAAGCCATTAGCTTCCCATCTACATACTTAAAGAAAACTTACCCAAATAACTATTAAAGAGGAAGCATAATAAGAAGTTAATAACATTGAGTTTCCAAACATCAGGACAAAACAAACTGCAAGAGAAATCTGGAAAAGTCCAAGAAAAAATAGAATTAATGCATATAAAATCTAAACTTATTGGTTCTTATTCTGAAAACTGCATGTGCAATGAATATAGTGAAAAAGAGTCCACGTCCTTCTCACAGTCCAGACACTGAAGGCTCACCAAAGGTAACAGTGCTCCATTCCTTGCTCCAGTTTCACATACTGTTTTAATTCTTTAAAAGCCACTAATGGAAATTTAACTCCCAGAGTATACCATTCCCTTGCTTTTACTCTGAATTTGTTTCATAGCTTTTCTTATCAATCTATCCTAATTCATTCGGTAATTTGGTCAAGTGAGTTTTAAAAAAAATGCTTTCCTCTTAAAAGATGTACCATGATCCATTTAACCAGTTCTGGGCACTGCTGGACAGAAGTGCTTCCCAGCTTGGTCTGCTGTGATGTTGTTTTTCCTATTAAAAATGCTGCTATGACCAGTTGTCTGTTCTCGGGCACTCAGGTTGTTTCCAGGTTCTGGCTATTGTGAACAGTGCTGCAAATGAACTTAGCAGTGTAGATGGCATTTCTGTTGTGTGTTTTGGGGGCTCTGGAATACATTTCCAGAATGGTATTGCCAGGTCATATGAAAGTTCAATTTCTAGCTTTTTGAACAATGTCCATATTGTTTTTCCAAAAAGGCTGGACCAGTTGGCATTCCCACCAACAGTCAAGGAGAGTCCCTTTCTCCTTACGTCAACACCAGCACCAGTTGTTCTTATTCTTTTCGATGGCACATCTATACATTGCTACACAGCTATTAGAACAAATGAAATTAGTTTGTAAATGGATAGATATGGAGAGTATCATGCTGAGTGAAATGAGTCAGACAGAGAGGGACAGACACGGAATGACTACACTCATTTGTAGGATATATGTAAAAAAAAATTAAACAACCAAAACAGAATGTAAGACTAATAGTCAACGACAGTAGAAAGAAGGGTTGGGAACATTGGTTCTCGGTTTGAAGCCTGCCTTAAGTGCTGGAGGAGAAGGCAGTTGAGATGGAGAAGCAATCACTATGACAAAGATAGTGGGAAATGATTACTCTGAATAAGAACTGCGTGTTTGAGAGCAGGAGGAATATTACAGCAGGTAGAGTGTTTGCCTTGCATACAGCAGACCCAGTTGGATCCCCAGCATCTCATATGGTCATCCTCTCTTCCACAGAGAGAAGTAGAAAGGAAGGGGGGAGGGTAACGGGATACACTGGTGGTAGGAAATGTACACAAGTGAATGGAGAAGAGTGGGAACATTTTATAACTGAAACTTTGCAGCTCTATAACTGTCTCACAGTGATTCAATTAAAAATAAAAAGAAAATAAAAAACTTTATTAATGCCTATAATGCATATAGGCATATATAGGTAAGCTTTTGATTTTTTCTTTAAACTACTGAAAAAGACAAACTGCCACAAATTCTTGGTTTACTCTCGATAAGACAGTGTAAATTTATTTTCTCTCTGAAGGAACTCCTAGAAAGCAAGGATTTCATACTTCATGTTCTCTATCTAATCAGGGCATTATCTAAGTAAACTGAGTCTTTGTGATTTTTAAAAGAACAAAACACTTTGCAATTATGAAAGCTTCTATACATATATTGCTAATTTTATTACTTGATTAAATAATCATTAATTCATAATAACCATTTTGTTTTATAATGTTTTTGGTACCTTTACAAAATAGCTCCAAATCAGTCTAAATTACTTCAGTTACTATGAGATTTTTTTTCCAGAAGGATCCTGGGAATCCTACAGAACTGTCCTCTCTTGTGCAAATAAAGATACAAATTAGGTTCCTAATGGAATGTTAAATTGCACTGGAGCCTTGTTTAATACACAGTGTTATATTCCTGTACCAACACATGTCATTCAAAAGTTCTTTTTTGTTGTAGCTATATAGATGAAAGATGAAATACTTTATGAATTCTAGAAAACTCCTAGACAGTTGATACCATAAGAAAATATGATTGATATCTTAAAATACTATAACCAGCTTTTTGATAATCACATTTAATGAACATTAAATCTTTAACTTGACCATTTTAAAAACTTTGATATCTACATATTTACATACTCAAGAGTCCAGGGCAGGCCTAAAACCTCAATTCGAGGTTCTTTATGAAAAAAGCTGCAGCAAAGCTTACTTATGAGTTAATCACACTATTATTGCTGCACTTTATAACAAGCAAAAAGTTTTTAAAAAACCAAGCTTATTTTACAATCATTGATTCTATTCTGACTGTCTTTGATGAAACAAGTATGGTTTGGGAAAGAAAGCCCTGTTTCATCAGAACACTTCATGGATATTAAATTCTAGCACTGTCAGTCACATTTGAGGTTTTATTTTTCCACATGTAAATCGGACTGGACATCGAACCCCTGTCATTTCCTCTAATATCTGGAAAGACTGTCCAGTGAATGTTTCAGTTTCTTCCCCAATCATTTTGGTTTAGATTATTAAGAACTATGGCGTTTACAAGCCATAGATGAATACAGCTTGATAAAAACCACCACAATGACCCATATGTGGCCAATGCTCTTGACCACTGCACTACTCAACAAAAAAGTCAAGCATTAGAGACTCTCTCTGATCCCAGACGATGCTCACTGTGCCACTGCCACCTCAGTCCCTGTGAGGATGCTTCAATCTCTGGCATTTAGGAACCTTCCCCTACCTTCAGGCTCTCTCAGTACTAAGAACTAATCTAAGATCTGCCAGTATCACTTATCATTTTGATCTCTTTTGTTTCTATTAGATGCTTTTAATTTTCCATAATAAAAATGCTTTTATTTACTGATTGCTTTTACCACACAAGCAAAAAGATGAGAAAGTCACATTAACCTGCTTTTGGACAAGCAATATATACAGATAATGTATTAATACTTTGCTGAAAAAGAGGGCTGCTAAATTACTAAAATCAGAATAAAGTGGAAACATTACTACTCTTATCAAAATAAAAGTGATTATATAAGACAGGAGTATATGAAGACAGCAGAAACAGTTTTATACCAATATACTGTGTAAACTAAATGAAATAAACTAGAAAACTAGAAACAGGGCTCATCCCAGGAAAGAACCATGAGGGAAATAAAAAACCTGAACAGAATACTAACAACTAAGGAGATTGAAGCAGCATTCAAAACCTCCCAGCAACAACAAAAAGCCCAGGGACCACATGGCCTCACTGGTGAATTCTAGCATTCATGGCAGAGCAATGCCAAGCTTCAAACTTAAAAAAAAAAAAAAACAACTGAAGGACAGAACATACTTAACTGAGGTCAACACCTTGGTGCCAAGAATAGAAGAGGGTCAGAGAGAAATTACAGCAGATAAGGCATCTGTCTTGCATGCGAATGAACCAGGTTGAATCTCTGGTAACACATATTACTCCCTGAACAGAGGAGTGATCCTTCAACAGACACAGGACTAAGCCCTAAGAACTGGTAGGTGTGCCAAAAGGCACACAGGCAGGGCCTAAGTGACAATCCATTCTTGGGCTCTGGCTTGAAGTTACCTAGTCCCATTGGCTTAGTACTCCTGAGGTCCCAGGCCTCCTGAAAGCCTGCCTGGAAAGCACCCTCCCTAAGAACCAAGCCATGTACTCCACCACTGTCACATGTTCAAGAAGAACTACACAGAACTGCTGACAGTCCCAGCACTCAGCCAGCAGCAGCTTCTTTAAAGAGCGATCAGAGCATTGGTAGGACATGTTCAGAGGACAGAGAAGCCAGGTGGAAGCAGCTGGACAAATGGGGAACAATGCAAGCAACAAAATGGATAATAAAAATTTTGCCTTATAGTACAGTGGAATAAAAACAATAACAGACCCTGTATTCTTTGGGACATAAGAGATAAAAACTACAAAAGATCTGATAAAGATCTGAATAGGAATGTCATAAGAATGGCAAGCAAATGCATCAACAGACACATCAAAAGATATTCAGCTTTACTGAAAGGCAGAAAAATGCAAATCAAAGCCAGGAGACATCATTTTATACTCACCAGATTTACAAAACAAAAAAGATTTTAAAATATATAAACTGTAGTACATGATGCTCTGGAAATAGTCCAGTTATTTTTAAGTGAACAGCACAATATTATGAAGTTGAGCAAGTCTTTAACTTATCATTTTGAAATTCTACCATGCAAATACCCTAGAGAAGCTCTTAATATACATTCCCTAGCAAATATACATAAGAATGCAAAGAATAATTCATTAAAAAAGAAGAAAAATCTTAAATGTTTTCAACAAAAAGATATGAAATATGCTTTATTTCCACAATGGGAAATATAAAGCAATAAAAATGTCAGAACTCCCCTAACATACAAATCTCAGGAACCTGAATGAAAGGTAAGTCTAATAAAATGATACTGTTTTTTTATAAAGTGTGAAAAATATTAATATTTAACCCATTGTATATAAAGCAAAGCAGATTTACTGCAGTTTTTTAAAGCAAGGACAGGGGTTATCTTTAGGAGAAAGAGGAATAGTTTAGGACACACAGGGTTTCATAGGAATGGCAGTTCTAGTTTGCAACTGAAGGTGAGGTTCATGGCAGTTCATTTTCGAACTCTGCTCATAATCTTCCTATGAACAAATATGAATCATTTATTAAAGTACAACCAATGATATCATTTCATGGGTAACATTAACATGATAGGAAAATGCAAATTATAAAAACTAATGAAGAACCAATATTTTTTAGAGACCAGACATTCATCAAACCAACCTTCCAGCCATTGGGTCTTCATGGGGGTGGAAGGTGGCGGAGGGAGGGAGGGAGGAGGCTGGGAGCTCAGGGCTTACTCCTGGCTCTGCACTCAGGGATCACCCTTAGCAGGCAAAGACAGCTACACTGGGTGCCAGAGAGTGTGGCAAGCACCTTAATCCCTGTACTATCACTCTGACCCAAGCTTTGGACCCTTTTCTCTACTCAGCCAACTTCTTTCCCCTTCAAGTCGTTGCTACACTCCCGCTGCTCTCAAGACCTGCTCTGATCATCACATTCAACATCTGCCAGTTCCTGGCATTGTCATTACTGATCTACCAAGGATTCCTACCTTGTCCTTTTCTTTGTGCCTGTGTACCTTTCCACCTTCTAGCACACAATATAATTCATCGGGTTTACTATGCTCATTACTCATCCTCCTATCTTCTTTCTTCCCCTGCATTGGAACTTAAGTGACACGTAGCTGGATATTTGAATTTCTATCTTCTTTTGTGGCATACTCTAGAAAATCTGTGCTCAGCAAATAAACATTCCAATTTACTCCTGAAGATGGCTCTTGAATGAATAATAGAGCAATTCATGTTTCCCTCTCCTGATTCTCTTTAACTAATACTGCAAGTCAAAGTCAAAGATAAGCCCGAATCACTCCATCTGTCCCAAATTAAAATTACTTTAATAATAAAACCTTTCATTAATTTTAAATAAATAACTTATTAAATGGGTAATTTTTCATTTCCAAAATAAATGCAATGTGACCTATTAATTCATATCAATTCTTAGTTTTTTGAATCACTTTTATCACTTGTCACTTGTCTTCCCGTTGTTCACCGACTTGCTCAAGCCCTGCAAGCTACCCATGTCATATTCGATATGTCAAAACCAGTAACAATAATAGACCTCATTCCCATGACCTGAGCGAATGTTTGAGGCTCTTCGTGTTCCCGGGAGCGAGCAGATGCCATTGGGCTACACTAGCACCCAACAGGGACGAATGGAGTTTTTGAATAAAACTTAAAAAAAATTTATTTACTTTTGTTTTTAGGAGTGCTGGGAACCAAATCCAGATATCGTGCATGCAGGGCATATAATCTTCTGTTGAGCATCCCCAGCTCTTGAATGACACCAGTATTAATAATAGAACCAAGTTACAATTAGTTTCAACCATGAACCAATCAAATACTCATCAGTGGTTAGTTTGAAGGTCAAACTAAATGAAGATAAAACAAGCAAATACATTACCATATGACTATAAATGATCTTTCGAAGTTTAAATATATCAATGTATCCCACAACATATACTGCAAATAATGATGCAATCTGAAATTTAAAAAGACAAGTTAAAAATAATATAGAATCGTTGGTTATAAAAGTAAAGATGAGTTTCACTGTGCTTTTTTAAAGTGATTTCTACTTTTTCTTCTAATTTTTACTAAGACATTGCAAAAGTAGTTAATAATACTGTTAATTAACAAATCAAATTTTAGGCATCCGATGCTCCAACACCATACCCACAGCCAAAACAAATCCGTTCCTCCACCACTGTCTCAGGGAATCCACCATATAGTGCTACTCACGATAGCCAAAATCGGGAAACACCCAAGCTGCCCCAAAGAGATGAGAGGGATAAAGTGTTTCTGTACACATGGAATACTATTCAGCTAACAGAAAAGATGAAAATACGGAACTTGCTGCTGTATGGATGCTAGAGGGTATCAAACTGATTTATATTTCAATTGAAAGCACATTCTTTGTGTTCCAATTTATTGTGGAATGTAATCAATATATTAAGATAGCAATCTGTTTTTTCTACTAGAAAGTGCTCTCAACCAGGTGAATTATAGACTCTGAAACATTCAAGATGATATTCATTTTAACGTTACTCGACTCTCCTGTCACCATGTGTAATTATTAAGGGCTTGCTCAATTAAAAAAAATAGAATTTAATAATATGCCAATTCAGACATAATCAGGAAGGCACATAAAACTTAATGATCAAGTATAGTGTGCAAAACTACATTAACCTGTGCTTTTCACAGGTTTTTCCATCAGTGCTTCGTTTTCATTAGCAGAACTGTTCAAGTATCAGTTATGATCAAGCAGATCAAACTTCCTATTAAAAGGAGTACTTTCATTACAAAGGATTTGAGGTGGCAGTTTTTATGGAAGAATTTGGTGGAAGTGTGAGGGCAGTTCTTAGACCACATCTGGAGGTGCCTGGGCAACCTTATGCAGTCCTGGGGATTCCCCCAGGGTGGGTCAAAGTGGCCACATGCAAGGCATGTGCCTTACTTCCCAAAGTATCCAGCACCACAAAAGTATTATTTACATGAGTTAAAAACATTTTTTTTTGTATTATTTAACTGCAGAGTCTAAGGTGATCGCACTTAGACTCATTAGATGATGACAATATACCATTTGGTAAAATAAAAAAATATTGATGCTTAGCTTTTCCACCCTTCTTGATAAAGCAATTTAAACTTGAACTTTTCCTATTCCCACAAATGTGGTATAAACAAATTGCAAAATAACAGAATTCTTAAACCTGTAACTTAAGTTCAGTTTGTCAAATTTTCTTCAAACAAGTAAAACAGATTTTTCCATTAGTAAGATAAACAAGGATTCCTTTACTAATACCCATCCCTGGAGATTATTCCACAGCTCAGGAGTGCCTAACAGGAAACTGGAACTGTGGGGAGGTCTCAGAGTGAGCTCAAGTCTGACAGAGAAGCACATCACTCCGACCTCAGCAAACCCTGCCCACCCCCTAACCCTATAGAAACTGCAGGTTCCTCCACTGACAGTGATGGGCCCAGTGAGACACACACAGCTTCCCCCTGACACAGCAATGGGGTCCAGTGGCACACACACACATATATATATACAGACTTCCCCACTGACTGACCCAGCAATGGAGCCCAGTCTCTCTGTCTCTCTCTGTCTCTGTCTCTCTCTGTCATACACACACACACACACACACACACACACACACACAGCTCCTTCACTGAACTAGTAGTGAAAATAAAGTACAAATCAGTAGTTTCTTTTTAAAAAAATAAATGTGTTAAGAATCATGTTTCCCTTATTTAATTTGATCCCAACTACAACCCAAGAGTCAATTCTCTTATTTTCTCCATTTGGCGTGTGAGAAAACTAAGAAAAATTAATCGCTTGCTCAAGTCAAGAGGCTAGGGATTAGCATCAGTGCTCAAATATAGGACTTCCTTTTCAGAGCACAAAATTTCAAAGAGCATTAAAAACAACCATTAAACTGCTGCATGTGCGTACACACAAACACAACACACACACACACACAATTTCAAAGGCTACCTTTACAGGCTGAAAAAGAGGCAGTATAGGAATTTTTCCCCCTAACAAAATTCCTCAAGGATAAGAGAGGTCCCTAGGTAAGAAGGTTTCACTATTAGAATGCAAAGGGTTTGTAAAAATGAACCCAGTAAAGAATAAAATGGCAGGAAAAAATATAATTGATAAATATCTGCCAACAAAAAGTGTGCCAGGTAAGCATAGAATGAATGTTTAGGGTCTTTTAGATGTAGGACAACACGGGCAAAAATAGAACACAAAACTGTCAAGACTACTTCGCATATTTTAAGGACGTCTTCTGACGTTACGTGAAATACCCCAGCCTGTGATCTTCTTCATGTACCCACTGAATTCCGATGAGCTCAGTAAATCCTTACTGTCTCGGTGAACAATGGTTCTACCTCTTAGGAGCCCAGGGGAGGGTGGGGCCTCACTGTATTGAACAAATGGCCTTTGTGAGACCAGTGACAGCTGCTCAGGTGCCCTAAGGCATGGAGCTTCGTGTGTATTTGTCTGCTTCTTTCTCTGAGACCTCTACTGGAGGTCAAAGGTACCAATCAACTGGCATCAGACAGAAAGGTAAGACCATGCAGACCAACAGTAAGGGGCTGTGGAGAGCATGGACTCTGTGTGAGAATACACAGCACTTTCACGAAAGAAACACATTTCACAAGAAGAAAAAGTTCAAATTTCAGGGCATCAATTTTTAAGCATACAAATACTGAACAACAAAGGTAACCATTACTATATATTTGGGTTCAATATATAAATTCTACCCCTGTCAGTACTAAGTAGACTTTTAACTATTTTCTTACCCTAATCTTTCTTAAAAAGTACTAAAAGACAATTTTAGGATTTAAAAATCACAGACTATTTTAGGCTTGTAATTTTATACAAATGAGTTTACATAATCAGACTAAGTTCTTTAAATGGATTTTAAATATAAGCACCTTACCTGAGTAAGAAGCACAAACTGAGCAAATTGCCAGGGAAGCATGAAAAAAGACATTGGAAATGCAGAGTGCAATCAAGCTTCCCCCTATAAAGTTTTGTAGCCCTGAAAAAATAAAATGATTATCAGTAAATTTAACTGTAAAATATACTAGCATGGCTCCGAAATGCTACAGATTATACCCTCGAAACACATTCTGGTTCCAACATAAACTAGACAGAAAATGAACCAATGAGCTAAAAAGTATACCTCCTGACGCTCGATTACTATTTTCTGTGAAGAGTAAATATCTGTTATTACTGCAAAAACAAAGCCTGCCAGAAAGGTGTGGGAGAGGGTGGTAGGGGTGATCTGGTCAGTACATGCACTGAATTATTTCCAAGGCCAGCTCTGGTGAACTACACGTCTAGTGCTGCATTCACTGGATTCATTAGAGATGGCATCTCTGAGAGAACAGTTGAAAGTCCTCCTGAGGGCTAAACACGCAGGCACATACTGCAAGAATCCCAAACACAGGCTGAGCAGCAGAGGGAGATTCTGAGGATGGTGCAGGGGTAAAGGTGGGTTCAGGAGACAAGGTCTGCAAACAGAAATCCCAGGTGGGGTCCCCAGCACCACAGGAGCGCACCTCAAGCACCGCTGGCTGTGGCCCCCAGACAAGCACAAAACAAGACTAAGAGCTGGAATCTGCCCACACAGCCTGCAGTTTGAACACCATGGGGGAGGAATATGGAGGGGGCACCTTGGAAACAATCAGGAGGCAAAGATGGGGCCCCTTGGAAGCACCTCTAGAGGCTTCTCTTTGGTCCTGACTCACAATCCTGCGAATGTTTCAGAGAATGAGTGACTCTTCCTTCCCCACTCCTTTAAAGTGTTTCTGCACCTACTGCTACTTGGAGTTGATGCTGAGCGCCCTGCTAGTACCCTCAGGAGCAGAGTGTGGGGACATGGGAGGTGCCGAGGACAGAGCACGCCCAACTCTGGCAACAGGCACCAGGTGACTGTGTTCACCCACTCTCCCTACCCCCCCTCGAGACAGGAGGCCCTAGAGCTGCTCTGATGCTATAGCTGCTCTGATCCAGTGCTCCTTATCATGCCCCCAAATCAAGGCAGTTTCAAAGCCCAGATGACTGATTAATCAGCTAGAAGATCCATACATTAACTAGATTTAAAAAAGTGTTTGCAGTGGCCCAAAGAAGACTGAGATAAGCACGCTTCATCCACAGAAAATGGGTTCCCCTTCTGGAGACACCTCTGCATACATGTGTACACATGTGTATACATGAACACACAGGGCTGAGATGTACACAGGGCTCAAATACAACCAGTCTTTATTTTTTATAGCCTGAGAGGCATATAAGAGCTGTGAGGCCACACTCCGAAATCAAGCCTTTCTCTACTACCTTTGAATTCTGACATGATTTTCATTTTAAGACAGAACTTAATGCTAATCTGCTGGTTGAAAATAAACTACACAGGACCAAAGCTATAGTTACAGCAGGGATGGTGCTTGGCTTAGTATGTGGTGAAGCTGGGTTCAATCCCTGGCACGCCCACCTGTTCCCTCAAGCACCACCAGGAGTGCTGAGTCAGGAGTGAACCCCGAGCACCACTGGGCATGGCCCCAAAACCCAAAAAAAAAAAATATTAAAAAAAAAAAGGCCATACAGAGAAGAAAGAGGGACAGATGAAAAGCAAAGGGATTCCAACTGGTAATTGAACGATCAATAGAGGCACAGAAATGGAACGTAAATACTGCCAAGAACAATCAAGAAACAGCTAGAGCTGTGCTGGTGTCACAGTGATCTATACAAAGATTCAACACTGAACAAAACTAATTTGTGAAGACAGAACATCTTCATAGCTTTATCTGTAAACAACTGAAAGACCAGGGACAGCATTTAGAAGGGTGTGTGCTCAATGGAATGTGAGGCAGCTATAAAGAAAGATGGAAGCATGCGGTCCACTGCAGCTTGACTACTACTTAGAGGGCATCATGTTAAGTGAAGTCAGAGGGTAAAGGTCAAATACTGGGTACTCTCACTCATCAGCTGCACACGGGGAGAGGAAAAAACAAGGGGAGGAAACAACATCCAACAATGACAAGTCCTCCCTCATGTGTTCTGAAACTGAGATTATTGAGTTGGGAGGCCAGGGTGGCGGAGACCTACCCATGGAGTAGAAGTGACAGAAGAATGTGTGAAGGTTTCTGGGCACTTTGGAGCACCTACTGCAAACCTGCCACCTTAACTACAGTCACAAGTAGGGAAAACTAAAACAAGAAACAGTTGATTACAAGCCAAGAATAAAAAAATTTTAAAGAAAGCAAAGGCTTATCGGCCACAAGAGAGAGGTTCCACAGATAAAACTAAACCAAAGTGGTCAGTGACCACGAGGGCCAACATCCTCAGAAGACAGAGAAGGGCTTGCCACAGCCCCCGACAGAGGGTAAGCTGTGCCCCAACAGGGAAGGATGCAGCTGCCGTACCAGAGCTGCCATCCCCGAGCATCCAGCCACCACAGCCACAGAAGGAAGTGAAAGGCAGTGGAGCCCAAGAGGCTCGTGGCTCTGAGCGCAGGAAGCACAGGGGTTTAGCCCTGGCAAAGCAAGACCCCAATCACTGCCAGGAACAACGCACAGGCACTGAGTGGGTTCAGCCCCTGACACCACTGGATGTGCCCCACCCTTCTAAGTAAAACACTATGACCAGAGTGAGAAAGTCAAGAATGTGGATGATGAAGCTGTAGTGACAAAAGCCATGGAAGGACTGCCTTCACATCACAAGGAACCATGTGAGAATGAAAAAGAGAGCGAGGGGCTGGAGCGATAGCCGGCGGGTAAGGCATTTGCCCTTGCACGCGCCCGCCCATGCCGGCCTGGGTTTGATCCCGGCATCCCATATGGTCCCCAAGCACCGCCAGGAGTAATTCCTGAGTGCAGAGCCAGGAGAAACCCCGGGCATTGCCGGGTGTCACCCAAATATCAAAAAAAAAAAGAGAGACCGAAAGAGACCGAAAGTTCTGCAAAGACTAATCTCGAGACTCAGAGCACCTAAAGAATGACACAGAAGAACCAAGAAGAGAGCCCGGGAAGGCAAGACACAACAGTCGGGGGTCCCTGAGGGAGGCAGACACCCCAACAGTCTTGAGGAGAGCCCATCTGATTCCCAGATGCTGCAGGCCACAGTCCAAAGCAAAAGGGCATGAAGGTCGCTTTCTCCTGGGGAGATTATCTTTTTGTCACCCAGATGCCATTCACAGGGGCCCTAAAAGGTAGGCAAGGCAGGAGAGTGGGAGGGAGGAAATGGGAGTACTCAAGCAGCTATAACTCCTGTAACAAAAACACTAAAGGCAAGGAAATTCATCAGTTATGTGAACTTTAAAAGCCAGTATAAAAGGCAAAATTCTCAAAACTGCCACAAATTGAGTCCTTCTCACCTCCCTTCTCGTCCCCTCTCACTTACAGACCCAGGAGCCAAGGAATGCTGGAAGCCAGAACAGGCAAGGGAGCTGGCTTCCCTGGAGTCTGAGAGGTATGCAGACAGGATTTCTGGCCGACAGGCCTACAAGACGTAAGGTAGTCAGCTCCATCTGTGAAATCGTAGGATGGGCCTCAAACTCCTCAGGGAAGTCATACTCAGGGCAGAGCTCCCAGCATGGAAGTCCAGTGAATGTGACGTGCGACAAGAAGCTAAGATTTGCGGGCACTGGACCAAAAGACGGGGAAAGGCAGAAGTAAAGCAGAAACCAGAGCTTGATGGGAAGCTTCGCTCTCTCAATGATGCTGAAGAAAAGTTGAGATCATACAGCTGAGTAGGAAATAGCAAAAAGCAGCGATGAGCCAGACACCCGTGTGTAGACAGCTCCACACATCTTCAGTGTCTGGAGGAGAAATGTTGATCAAGAGGTTTCATCTTATTTGATGATGCTAAAGTAGCTTTAACTCTCATAAAGATAGTTGAATTTTGGGGAAAGATGCCAGGCTAGAGCTGTAAGGACTTCTGAAAGCCCATGCAAGAGTTGTCAACCACCCTGCATTCTCCAAAGGCCCATGAGTAAGGGAGCTATTAGAGACACTGACAGACCCCGGAGACCCCCAGACCTGTGAGCTCATCACCGATGGGGATGTTTCTTCCACGAGCTGGTGGAAAGGCTTCCTGAATCCTGATGATCAACACCGGGAAGAGCTCTTAGTTCTAACTTATCTTTCATATTACACTGTATTTTTGTTCTATCTTTTCATAGCTTCCAATGTGTTTTATTTTTTACCCTCTGAAAGCAGGCAGCACATGCTGGAACTCAGAACTCACTAGCAGAAGAGGAGAGAGCACTTCCTGGCCCTACTCTCTCTCCCGAGGCAGGCAGCTGACCACAGGTGAATATTAGAGGATCCAGGCCAGTGCAGAAGCTCTCCAGGGGCGCCCCAGCCCAGCTCTGAACCACCGCAGTAGTAGCTTCCTTCTAAGCCCAACTCCCTGATTTACAGGGATGCAAAACAAGAATGGAGAGAAGAACTGCGTGTGTTCTTCTACCTGACCACAATTACTGGATGAACTGCTCCTGGCTTGGGCGCATGGTGGCTCACAGGCTCCTCTCCTGGCCCCACATTTCCACTTCCTCTCTGCCAAGATCTGGCCCTTTGCAGAGGAGATGAAGATGCCTCGGAAGAGTGGGCAGGGGGGGCAGTGATGCAGAAGCAGAGTCGCAGCTCCACAGCCTCCCAGTGGACCATGGAGAATAAGAAATGAGAAAGGTACATGAAGGAGGCACTGTCAGTATGTTAGTACTTTTTGTAGTGATTCTCTTAACAAACCTTTCAGTTGAAATCTCTATTTTTTTTTAAATCACACTGACTCTTACGCTACTGAAGGAAAAGCTGTATCACTGTATCACTGTCTTCCCGTTCATCATCGATGGGCTCAAGCGGGCACCAGTAACATCTCCATATGTCCTGTCTCATGCTAGTAGAGCCCAAGGGCACCTGCTTGCTCCAGGAACATAAAGAGCCTCAAACCATTCCATCAGGTCATGGGAATGAGGTCTATAATTGTTACTGGTATTTGGCATATCAAATACGACCACGGGTAGCTTGCCAGGCTCTGCTGTGCGGGTGGCATACTGTTGTAGTCACCTCTAAATCCAGCATTTATTGATTAACTGGGCTGTGAAGGGCTGGTCAAGGAAAAGCTATTGTGTGTATAATAACAAGGGTAGGTCCAAGTTACCTGAGAATATGCGTCACAAGTAACATCTGGAGTACGAGGAAGGGGTAGGGAGAAGCTTTCTCGGAGAGGCGGGCGCCCACATCACCGGGTACACTGAGAACAGGCAAAGCAGATGGTGCTCAGTTAGAGCTGTGAGTGGTTCACACTGAGGGCTCTCTGCTCACACAGAACCACCTGGTGTGTACGAAAACCCCACTACCTGGCCCTCCTGGAGCCTCTCTGGGGAACGGGAGGCAACTGGAGAGGGAGACATGCTCATGGCACAATACCCCAGGAAGCCTGAAGAGGGAGTGCCCCCATAACTATCCCCAAACTTCCGCTGGAGTCTAAAGGACGTGGGGAAACACCAGCAAAGAAATGTGCTGCCAGAGCTTGACGTGCTTCATTCAAATCGGGATCCAAATTTCTGGCTTGCTTCATGTGATTTTTTGTTTTTAAGCAAAGGGTGTCAAAACCAATACTTCAAAGACCCTCTTAGTCAACGATGTGGGCACGCTTATCCACCATGCTGCTGTAAAGAGCATGCCATTTTGTGTTTGCTTCTTTTCCCAAGCTGTCCTTGACTACAAAACAGAGTGGTGGTTAAGTAAAAGAAAGCCTCAAATGCCATGTACTAGCTTCCTAAAACGTTCATTTGGACGTAACTAATGCACTGTCACAGTTTCAGTTTTTAAATGCTTTCTCTGCATATATGTTAAGTATACATTAAAGGGGCTCACTAAAGGTAACTAAATAGATTAAATATAAATGCTGATACTATTACTATTAAGCTGGTTGGACTAGAAGAAATCATTCCATTCAGGCAAGGCTGTTTTAAACACCACCTAGCATTACAAAAGCCATAATGCAGTAAACCTTTCTTTTACTTTAGCTCTTTGGAGACAACTCACAGCTCTAACAGAGCACCAGATAGTTCTATTACTGTTAAGAAAGTCTGAGCCAATTTTACTCTTTCTACCAAAGCTCAGAATACTCTGTGAAATTTACATAGATATCTATTTATAAGAGAGACTCCTAAAGAGATTGAAAAGGTCTTTTATTGTTACTATAATACACTTCTAAAAATCTGTTAGTTCATTAGATTAGATTTCACCAAGATTTATGAAGCTATCAATCTCTATGCAAAAACCAATAAGAAAATACACTGTATAATGCACAATTTAAGAATTTTTTTCATACAGACTTCATACAAACACATTTATTTTATTATTCAAATTGAACTATATTGTCATCTCTTCGAAATTCATTTCTTGTAATAGCTGAAGTCAGTCAGTTCTCTAGAATTCAATTATATTCTCTGTGAAGTTAGAATAACAAAGCCCAATTACAGAATCCTAACAAAGCACAGTCTTCCCCTCGAAAATATTTTGAGTGAGTAAATTTAAGAATACGTCAAAGTACTTATAGCCCCACTAAGTTTTGAATGATGTGTAAGATACAAACATACTTTTACAGATCCCCAAATTTGAAAACAATAAATATATTTACTTTTCTTGTATTTTAGTTTTTTTAAAAAATATTTTATTATACCACGGTAAGATAATACAATTACAAAGATGTTCATGTTTGGGTTTTGGTCATACAGTGTTCCAGCACCCATCCCTCCACCAGTGCCCATTTCCCACCACCAATGACCCCAATTTCCTCCCCCTCCTCTAGTCTGCCTCTGACAGGTTCTTTACCTCTTTTCCTCTCGCTCTCTCTCCCTCCCCCTTCTTACAGATTGTGGACTGCAATGCATACATTTAGAGGTTATCATGTGTATCTTTTGCCTATATTCAGTGATCAGTTCTAGGCTGGTATTATCATTTTGATGATTAATTAGCACACTGTTCCCTTCTCTGTCTTACCTAACCTCTGGCGCCCACACATTTGTGGTAGATTCCACCTATTAACAAGAACTACAGATCCATGTTTTGTCTGACCTTGGATATCGGTGTCATTATATATATATATATACACACATATATAAACATATTTACTTTTATCATATGCTAAGTCTCAACAAATAGCCTGTCCTTCATAATTTTAACTGTACAATAAGAATTTACAGTTGTCTATAGAGGTTGTTGATATAAATAGCAGTACCTATTTCCTATTTGTTTTGAGTCACACCTACAGGTGCTCAGGGTTTAGTCCTGAGTTCAGGGGTCACTGCTGAGAAGGTTCAGGGGACTGCATGTGGTGCTGGGGGTGGTGGGGAGTCTAACCCAGGTCAGCAGAAAACAAGGCAAGTATACCCTAGCCACCATACTACTGCCCTGGACTTTTGGAAAAAAAAGTTTATTGAAGTATTGAAGAGATGTGCCTGGAGCAGGAGGTTCTTTGTCATTTTTGCTATTTCTTTGATGCCTTTGAAGGCATTCTATGCCACTCTCTTTCTCCTGCGCAGTTCAGGTTTTAGGTCGTTCATCATGTTGACTTCTCGACCTAGGTACACATAACTGCTGCATTCAGAGATGTCTGTTCCATTGAGAGTAAATGGGGCCTCAGGAACTAGTTCATTCTTCATAAACATTGTTTTCTTTAGATTCAGCTGTAGACCTATCTTTCCACATTCTCAGTCAAAGTCAGCCGGCATTTGTGCCGCTCTGACTAATGTTTGGTGTTATTAGAACCATGTCATCAGCGAAGCAGAGGTGGTGTAGTTGCCAACCATCTATCTTCACTCCCATTCCTTACCATTCTAATTGTCGCATGATGTTCTCGAGGGTGGCGCTGAAGAGTTTTAGTGAAATGGTATCACCTACTGAACCCCTCTTTTAACATCAATGATCACTTTCTTGTAGAATGGTGAGAACCTGGTGGTGAATCCGTAATACAGCTCACGAACGATCTTGATGTACTGGGTTTGAATGCCCTGTTTGGCTAGAGCTTCGATGACTGCTTCAGTCTCCACAAAATCAAAGGCTTTCTTTAAATCAATGAACAGAGCAGCATCTTGAACTCCCTACAAACTTCAATGAGCTTGGTTACCGTGTGGATATGTTCGATTGTGCTGAATCCTTTTCGGAAGCCAGCTTGCTCGCATGGTTGTCCTTCATCTAATGTTCTGCCAATCCTGTTCAGGATCACTCAAGTGAACAGCTTGTAGATGATGGACAACAGGCAGATGGGCTACATTGGCACGTGATAGGGTCAAATGGAAATGTTACTGGCGCCTGCTCGAGCAAATCGATGAATGGGATGTCAAGTGATCAAGTGATTAAAGTATTGTGAATCATAAAACTGTTAATAAGGCTTTAATGTGTATACGATTCCAATACTGCACTCATCACCAGAGCAACCCCCTCCCTCCCTCAAGGTCTTCACTTTCAACTCTTCCCCCTTGCCCCCAACTCAGCTGTGTGGATCAGTTCTTCTGTTGTCCCACATACAAGATAGATCATTCTGTATCTATCCCTTTCCTTCTCACCGATTTCACTCTGCACCGATATCTTCCATGCCAAGGAAAAGCGGTATGATTTTTTTGTCCTTTCTTAGAGCATATAATATTACATATATCTGGGTTGCTTCTATTTCTTGGCTATTATATAAAGTGCTGTGATGAATACGATACTCATATGTTCTTTTGATGAACGTTTCTGTGCTATGGGAGAAGATGCCAAGAAGTGGAATAGCTGGGTTATATGGGAGTTCTATAATTTTTTTTATATCTCCACAGTACCTTCCATAAGGCTGACTTCAACAGCATTTTAACCAACAGTGGATAAGGGTTCCCTTTTACCAAAATCCAACCAACATCAACTTTTCTCAGACATTTGGATATGTGCCATTCCTACTGGTGTAAGATGATGTATCATTGCTGTCTTCACTTGCATTTCTCTAATCACAAGTACCATGATGATTTTTTCGAATGTCTACTAGCCATCTTTATGTCTTCTTTGAGAATGTATCTGTTCATCTCCTCTCCCCATTTTTGAATGGGGGTTGTTTTTTTGTTGAACTTTGTTACTGCTTTATAGATCTTAGATATCAGACCTGATATATTACGGGAAAATATATTCTCCTATTCAGTGAGGTATCTTTTTATTTTAGCATGAGTTTCTTTTGCTGTGCAGACCATTTTAATTTGATGTAGTCTCATTCATTTTTGCTTTTGTTGTCTTTTACTTTAGTGGTCTGCACATTCATGATGCCTCTGAGTCCACTTCCTGGAAAGCACTGAACATGTTTCCTTCAATGTGTTGATGAAAGCTGGTCTAATTCAAGGTCTTTAATCCACTCTGAGCTCACTTTGTGAATGGCATGAGATATGGTTCTTATTTTCACTTTTTACACATGTTTTCCCAAGATCACTTGTTGAAGAGCATTTCTTTACTTTATGTATTTAGCTCCTTTATTATAAATCAACAGTACATAAACCTGGAGGTTGAGCTTTGAAATCTCAATTCTGTCCCATGGGTCTTTGTGTCTATCAGTACTGTGCAGTTTTGTTTATTATAGTTTTGTAGTATAGTTAAGAAATAAGGCAATGCGATGCTTTCATATTCCTCTTTTTTTAATTCCTCTTTTTTTTAATACCCTTGCTATTTGTATGGTACCATACAAATCTTAGTAGTTTGCTTCAAGTTTCTGAGAGACACCACTGGAATTTAACATTTCATACATTAAATCAGTACAATACTTTAAGTAGGAAGTCATTCTGACAATGCTGTTTCTTTTGATCCATGATTTGGGGCCATCTTTCCATTTCCTAGTGTCTTCTACTTCTTTTATAGCAGTGACTGATAGTTTTCACTGTATAAGTTTTTCACTTCCCTTGTTAAGTGATTTCAAGGTATTTAATGTTTGGAAACACTATCTCGAAAGGGACTGTATTTCTGATTTCTTTATATTCCAGTCACTATTTTCAGATAGAAATGCCACCGATTCTTGTGTACTAATTTTCTAACCTGCTACCAAACTGTATTGATTTATTGTCTCTATGAGGTTTTTGTGTGTGTGTGTGTGTGTGTGTGTGTGTGTGAAAAATCTTTAGGCTTTTCAATGTTTTCGCATTATCTGCATATAGTTATCACTGAGTTCTTCATCTCCCATTTGGATCTCTTGATATCTTTTTCTTATTTGACTGCTGTGGCAAAGATTTCAACACTGTTGAATCGGAGTGCTGACAGTGGACATCCATGCCTTGTGCCTCATCTCAGTGGAAAGGCTTTCAGTTAAAATTCCAGTTTCTTTTAGTGGCATATCTGCTGGGGGACTATGGGTCAAGGGGCTGGGGTCGTACCTGGTGGTGCTCAGGGTTCACTCTGCCCTGTGCTCAGCAATCACTGCTAGTGGTACTCCAGGAATGCAAAGACTGAACAAGAGCTGGCAAAGAGCTGGCAAGGGAAGCACCCTGTGCTATCTCCTGGCCTAAGTGCACTATCCTGCAATTTAAAAATTAAAGCAGGAGGGCCAGGGCAATAGTGCAGTGGGTAAGGCACTTAAATCTACAATCTGCCTAGGTTCAATTATTGGCACTACATATGGTTCAAGTAACACAAGGAATGATCTTGAGCACAGAGCCAAGAGCAAGTCCTGAGCACAGCTGGGTGTGGCCAGAAACATTAGAAAAATAAACTATAGGAATTATTTCACTGTGAAAATAAATTCAATGCAATCCTATAAAGTGTTATTATCCAGCACAAACTTTTTTAGTACATTTCAAAGATATGAAAAATACTACACATAAACACACAATGTAAATATTGATTAAAATAAGTTTACTTTCATATTAGTAAAGGCTAAATTTTATTTATTTTTGGTTCTTGGCCATACCCAGTGGTGCTCAGGGTTTTCTTGCTTTTTCTAAGTGATCACTCCTGGCAGTGCTCATGAAAACATATGAGGTGCTGTGGAATCAAAGCTGGGCTAGCCACATGCAAGGCAAATGCCCTGTTTACTGTACTAGCTCTCTGATGCCAAGGTTACATTTCTGTTTAAATTTTATTTAAACACCGGGATTAAAAAGTTGTTCACAGTACAATTGTGTCAGTCACTTCGATATTCCAACACCAGTCCCACCACCAATGTGCCCTCACCACCACCAAAAGCTCATGTTTCTCACCCACCCCCAGCCCCATGCCTGCTCCGTTATCAGGCCCTAATTATGTTGCTCATTAGAAAATATATCTCGGAATGGTATTGCAAAAGTTATGATCTTTTTCTGGTTACATGTGAGTTGGGCAATCTGTGTTATTATTTCACTTATGAACTTTTTAATCTGAGTGGATTTCTACTCTATTTTCCGGCAAATATATTCAAATTAATCTCTTATAAATGTTCAATAATCAATCCCAAACCCACAACAATTGTAACTACAGACAACAATTACTTCAAATTTTCCCTATCTTGCTTGAGTCTGTCCTAAGCAGATACTCAGTGATTAATTTTGTACTGTTTGTTATATGTAGTCTGCTGACATATGGTAGAGAAGTATTTCCTTAGAAGGTTAATAAGGATTGTTCAATCTCCCAAAGTAACAATTGGGCCACTGAGCTCTTTGTATAAGAAATTACTGGTATGATATGTTGTTACAGATTAGGCATTGTGGCTACATATGTTTACATTGGGGGCCTTATTATACTTACATCTATAAAATGTAATGCAATATTGGCTAAAATCTTAGCCAATATTGCATTACATTTTATAGATATAAGATAGAGAGAGAGAAGAGAGAGAGGAGAGAGAGGAGAGAGAGAAGAGAGAGAGAGAGAGAGAGAGAAAGAGTTTAACAGTATTCTTCAGCTTGAAGAATTACAGAGACTGTAAATGAGTTATTCAACCATGTTCTCTTTGGAGATTTATAGAGGAGTAGAGTCTGGATCATGGTGTTGATGAGATTACTTTAGCACATGAGACAGTTAATGGAGTGCGAGCACCGGACTTTCTGGGGCACACGGAGATGAGGGGTCCCCATCCCACGCTCCCATGAAAGCCTGGCGTTCAGATGCAGAAACCTGCTTACCTAGAGTTTTCAACAGATTCACTCATGGGTGGGGGCTAGTCCGAGCAGTGGATTCCAGCCTGAAACATGTCAGCGACTGTGAGGAGTAGGAATATTGAGCCTGCAGGGTTCTTTGTTGAGACGGGCCTTCCCCAACCCATCTCCCTCCTGGTTGCCCCTTGGGTTCAGGCTGGAGCCGGGAAGAACTGGCAACATGTCTGCTGCCTGTTGGTCTCTTTAGAGATTTCAGAGTCCCGAGGTTGCGTTTTTAATTGGGTTACTAAAAAAAACAAATTTAAGGAGTTTTGCTAGTTGCTTCATTTTTTCTGTCTCTATTTTCAATTTTTTTTCTTATAACAGATTTAGCATAAACTAATTGATTTATCTTCATAAAGTAAATTGCATTAAACTAATAAGAACAGATACTATACTTGATTTTAACCAAAAGGCTGAGAAGCGATCATAAAGCATATTATAAATTGTAGTTATTTAGTATATAAAAGTTCATATTTGAGATTTGTTCTCAGATTCTGACTAGCGTTGATATCTACAGGATATATCATAACTTCTCAATAATATTTAGGATTAAAACAAGTTAGCTTCTCTATGACCATTGCAGTGTGATATACAGAAGTGTCCAGAAAAGGCAAAGGCAGCTGGTCACCATAGGTTTGCATACTCTTCCTCCAAGAATGGCGAGGGGGGAAGGAGAGAGAGAGAGAGAGAGAGAGAGAGAGAGAGAGAGAGAGAGAGAGAGAGAGAAGAGAGAGAGAGAAGAGAGAGGAGAAAGAGAAGAGAGAGAGGAGAGAGAAGAGAGAGGAGAGAGAAGAGAGAGAAAGAGAGAGGAGGCATCTGCTAAAGAGGGAGGCTGGGGATGCAGACAGGAAGGAAACTCGGGATATTGGTAGCAGGAAATGTACAATGCTGAAGGGATGGGTGTTGGAACATTGTATGACTGAAACTCAATCACAAACAACGTGTAACTGTATCTCACAGTGATTATTCCTTTCCTTCCTCCTTCCTTCCTTCCTTCCTTCCTTCCTTCCTTCCTTCCTTCCTTCCTTCCTTCCTCCTTCCTTCCTTCTTTCCTTTCCTTCCCTCCCTCCCTCCCTCTCTCCTCCCTCCCTCCTTCCTTCCTTCTTTCCTTTCTTCCTTCTATCCTTCCCTCCCTCCTCCTCCCTCCCTCCTTCCCTCCCTCCTTCCTTCCTTCCTTCCTTCCTCCTTCCTCCCTCCCTCCCTCCCTCCCTCCTTCCCTCCCTCCTTCCTTCCTTCCTTCCTTCCCTCCCTTCCTCCCTCCCTCCCTCCCTCCCTCCCTCCATCCCTTACTGCACAGTGTGCTCTCACCCACATGCTATTCCTCAGGAACAATGCTGCTGTAGGGAATCTTGCTCAGCCTCAGTTTGCTCTGAGACTCATTGGTGGCATCTTGGTAATAAAACAAGATTTTTTTTTTGGAGATTTTGTCTCTTTCTGTATCATGGGCCTATATTTTAGCAAAGTGACCAGTCATGTACATCAATTTAAATTTTTATTACACACAAGAATTAATGTTATGAATAATTGTTATTAACCCTTACTGTTAGGGTATCACTGTATCACTGTCTCCCGTTCACCATCGATTTGCTCGAGCGGGCCCCAGTAACATCTTCATATGTCCTGTCTCATGCTAGCAGAGCCCAAGGGCACCTGCTTGCTCCAGGAACATAAAGAGCCTCAATCCATTCCGAATGAGGTCTATAATTGTTACTGGTATTTGGCATATCAAATACAACACGGGTAGCTTGCCAGGCTCTGCCGTGCAGGTAGCATACTCTTGTAGTCATCTCTAAGTCCAGCATTTACTGATGAACCGTGCGGCTGCAAGCAGCCCTGTGAGCCGGGCGCTGAAAGGCTGGTCTGCTGGGTGGAGTTCTGATGAGAGAGAAGTCCGGATGTGGAAAATGGAGGCCCTAATGGAGTGGAGGGTTGCCTGGCATGTTGCAAGGCTCTGCTGGGGTGGCTGGCCAGGGCTAGATCCCGCCATCCCTCCTGGGCACCTCGTGAGCGGCTGGGCACAGGGAGAGCCAGTAGCAGCTCTGCCTCATATCTGTGAGTCTCTGGACCAGCATACCTGAGCTGGATTTAAAAAAAAACTGCTGCAGGGTGGAACTCGATGAGCCGAGCTGTGATAGGCTGTTCTGCTGGGTGGAGTTCTGACGAGAGAGAAGTCCGGATGTGGAAAATGGAGGCCCTCATGGAGTGGGGGGGTCGTCCTGGCTTTTTGCAAGGCTCTGCTGGGGTGGCGGGCCAAGGCTAGAACCCGCCATCCCTCCTGAGCACCTCGTGAGCGGCTGGGCACAGGGAGAGCCAGTAGCAGCTCTGTCCCATGTCTGTGAGTCCTACACACTTAATCTACAATCACTTAATCTTCGATAAAGGAGCAAAAAAATATTAAATGGAATAAAGAAAACCTCTTCAACAAATGGTGCTGGGAAAACTGGGCAGCTACTTGTAAAAAATGAATTTAGACCTCCTTCTAACACCATGCACAAAAAGTCAGATCAAAATGGATTATAGATCTCAACATTAGACATGAATCTATAAGGTACACCAAAGAAAACATAGGAAAAATGCTCTACGACATCGAAACTAAAAGCTATTCACAACAGCTAGAATCTGGAAACAACCTAAGTGCCCAAGAACAGAGGACTGGCTAAAGAAACTGTGGTACATCTACACTATGGAATACTATGCAGCTGTCAGAAAAGACTAAGTTATGAAATTTACCTGCAAATGGATGGACGTGGAGACTATCATGCTGAGTGAAATTAGTCAGAGGAAAAAGACAGATATAGAATGACTGCATTCATTAATGGGGTATAATATATACCAATGTTTTACTAAGTGTGGAAATGGTAATGTCAGACTAGAACTCACCATTGAATATACACAAAGAGACTGAAATGATAAGCCCTAAATGTTTGCATGGCTAGCTTCAATGTGTAAAATAAGAGGAGAGAGATGCGTGGGTACACTGGTGGTAGGACTGGGGCACTGGTGGAGGGATAGGTGCTAGAACACTGTATTACCAAGAACCAATTATGAACACTTTTGTAATTGTATATTTCACTGTGTTATAATAAAAAAAATTTTTAATTAAACATAAATAAATAAAAATTAAAATGGGATGTTTATACTCAAAGGGATGCTTGTACTCAGCAGTTCCCTTGGGGACTTGTCTGGTTTCTCAGATTCACAGTTGGAGAGTGTTGGTGTTGCTAGTGAGGTAGGATCCTGAGCGAGTGGAGCACCCACAAAGAAGCCTCCTGAGTCACTTTTGGGGGAATAGCTCCCAAAGAGCTATTGAGATGACTACTGTTAGGGTACTGTTAGGGTACTGCTACTGGCTCTCCCTGTGCCCAGCCGCTCATGAGGCGCCAGGAAGGGATGGCAAGTTCTAGCCCCTCACCCGCCACCCCAGCAGAGCCTCACAACAAGCCAGACAACCCCCCCACTCCATGAGGGCCTCCATTTTCCACATCCGGACTTCCCCCTCTTCAGAACTCCACCCAGCAGACCAGCCTATCACAGCCCGGCTCATCAATAAATGCTGGATTTTGAGATGACTACAAAGTATGCTACCCGCACGGCAGAGCCTGGCAGGCTACCCGTGTCATATTTGATATGCCAGATACCAGTAACAATTATAGACCTCATTCCCATGACCTGATGGAATGGTTTGAGGGGCTCTTTATGTTCCTGGAGCAAGCAGGTGCCCTTGGGCTCTACTTGCATGAGACAGGACATATGGAGATATTACTGGTGCCCGCTCAGCAAATCGATGATGAACGGGAAGACAGTGATACACAGACAGTGAACCCTTACTGTCTTGATATAGGATTCTTCTAGTTCTATTTTTTTCTAGTTCTATCTGGCTTGTCTCTGAATTTGCAGACTATCAATCTATACAATTCTAAATTTATATAGAACTTCTGTGAAATCAATCAGCTCTCTCTCAACAGCAAGGAATGATATTATCTTCATACTCCCATCTATTTTGCTGCAATGGTTCAAACCTGACTTTATTTATTTAAAATTAAAAAAAACTAGAAGATGCTTTCAAATCACCTCTACCACCTTTGCACTATGATTATAAACTAGACTTCTCAAGGTTATCATCATTATAATTTTTCTAGTATGAAAGCATTTGAGACCCAAAAGCAATATAAACTGAAACTAATTACTCCAATGGTATTCTAAGATAAAAACATAGGGCTGCAAAAATAATTTAAGTGACAACTGAAATTTTTTAACTAATGTATATCCTGGATAGAACATATTTATTTGAGAGCAAAAAAATGCCAAAATAATACTAAACCTACTAAACCTTAGCAGGTGTGTTACTGGTGATAGAATTAATGGACTAGTCCAGAAAGGCATTTTGTGTGTTACAGAATAACAAACAAATTCACTGTAATTATGTGGAGGAGAAAGTTACAGATAAGGAGCTATGGAGGCAGAATAGAATGTCAAGATACTGGATTAGAATTAAGGAAGAAATCAGTAAAAGTTGGTGATTCTTAGCTTTCAGCTGACAGTACTTATATCCAAATAGCAATGATGGATCACAAACAGCAATCATCATTCATTTAAAGAGGAACTATCAAAGACTGAGAATGATAAATCAGAAAGGGCTCCTTTCTGTTCCTCCCTCACATTATTAATTTTCTTATCTGATCCTTTCCACTCCTGTCACAATCCTGGCGTCCTAGGGACACCCAACAGGTCAGCAATCTCCAAACTTGAGCAGTGCTTCAGCAGTCATTTTTGTTCAACTCGCTGACCATCCTCAGAATTTACAAATACCTGGCACACAATAAGCACACAGAATATCTGTTAATGAAACTGAATAAACCCGAATACAACTGCTTAGCAAAAGACTGCCTCTGGAGGAAAAGGAGTTAGGAGGCAAAAGAATACAAGGAGGAGCAGTGACATGGGAAAGAAAGGGAAAGAAAGGAGCAGTGACATGGGAAAGAAAGAAAACCCCACAGATTAGCAAGGAAAGCCCTCGGTAACAATTATTTGTAAAACATAAGCAAAGATGCTGGTTTTGAAATGCCACTTTCACAGCGAAGACTTAGATATGATGTCTGGTCTGAGTTTAGAGTGATTGCTGGCTAACAGGGAACTTCCTGATTATCAGGAAATTCAGAACCCTCGAGAGATAACACAACTTTCCAGTCCTATTTTTATGATTATTGCCACACTGCTATTAAATATCTTCTAAACACACACCTACAGGATATTTGAGAGTTTCAAAGTGGGTGAGAATGCCTCTCAAACTGTACACAGACAACAGAACTATAATAGGTAATTAGAAACATGCACACTTCTATATATATATTTTTATTTAGTTCAGCTAAAATATATTTAGAAAACTAATATTGGTAAGAAGCATTGTAGATACTACATAGGGATCATTACACGATCATTACACATGCCTCTATATAGCAAGCCTTTCACCTAGTGAGAATACAGCACTTGCCTCACACAGTCAACCTGGATTCAATCCCTGGCACTGCACATGGTCCCCAGAGACCACTAAGAGCAGAATCAGGCGTGGGGTCCCAAAATCCAATAAATAAATAAAATCTGATATTTTTTACTTTGGCATGTTTTACATGTTACCAATGTTTTATATAAAAAACTCTGAGATATACTTGGTGATAATTTTTTAATCTCATCATGAAAACTTAAACAAACATATTTCATATGTAGTGTATTTAAAATCTGCTCCAAAACTTAAAAAGAAAACCATTGGGGAGCTTGTTTGTTTATTGTTTTTAATATTCTCATCCAAATTCTTTTAAAGCAGTGTGTTAAAATTCCTGCAGTATTATTCCACACTGTGCAGCATGGACTTTATTTTATGATATTTAAAAGGCAAAGAAAAACTGTTCATTTTTGTCCTTACAATTATTCTCAATAAAAACAGAATCAACATCTAACAAAGATTGATAAGTGAAAACACTGCAGAAAATTTACCATAACGTTTATAACCTCAAAATATTTTGACTGTTACTATATTAAATTTGTTAACTCCTGTTAGATTTTCATGCCTCCACTTTGAAAGTTTTAATTTTTGGTTCTAAAGAATCTGATTATCTTTTCATAATGCTTTTCTTAAGACAAAACATTTCCTTTGGAAGATTATTTAAGAGAAAGCAAACTTAAAGTAATGGAAACAGAATTTATAAGAAACAAACAATTTTCACAGCTACTTTGGGGCACATAAACTACTGACATGATTAAAATAACTCATAAAAAATATACAAATTAGTGATGTACCACCAATTCCAGAGACCAAAAATATGGAGATACAATATTTGATTCACTAATTAAAATGTAATTAATTCACTGAATCAAGTACTTAGTACTAGCAAAACAGCAATGCCATATACACACCACAGTCATAACCACAATTTTAAAGATCATAAAAAAGTCTAAAAACCTTATAACTTGGAAGCCAGATATAAAAACATAATAAAGTGGCTTTTAATTATTTGATTTCTCATGATTATTTAGCTCAAAACTAACTTCTGCTTTCAATTTTAATGTCATGAATCAAAACACTTTCCTACACTAAACTAGTGATCAAAGTATCAGAACTTCCACTTGACTATTTTAGTTAAAGTCCAATTCCAATTTCACCATCTTTAGTGCACCTTTTACAAGTAGAAGGTGCAGGTGAATCTGAGTATTTTTAAATACACCAAATAGTTTTTAAAACTATCAAAATGGAAAACTAGTGACCTGCGAAATGAGATAAATAATATACTTTACTGTTAAATAGTATTTTAATATTGTAAAACAAAAAAACTTTGTAGGAAAACATGTTTGTCCTACATATCAAAGTTGTAAGAAAAACATGTATTTCTAATCTCTAATTTATACTGACAGTGATAGAGTTGACCTTTCTATTTGACAGGGAATAGTCTTTAAAAGTTCACCTTGAGAAAAGAGCAGATATAGAATGACTGCACTCATTTACGGGATATAAAATAAAAAATAGTATGGGACCGAATAGCAAAGGCCAGGCAAAAGAAGGACAAGGAGGACTTGCCAAAGGCTAGAATCTACCACGAGTGTGTGTGGGTCAGAGGTTAGGTAAGATAGAGAAAGAACCACTGTGGTAATAATTTGTTGGAAATAGTAACGCCAGACTAGAACTGAACATTGAACAAAGAAGGAGGACAAGGAGAAGGAGCAACATTCACAACTGAGACAATTTTTCCCCTCAAAACTCAAACCAAACCAATTAACTGTTATACTGCAATTATTTGTCAAATGCTCTAATCATACTTATTTTAAATTTCTGTGATTATAAGTACTAAGAGTTAATTTGCTATCCATTAGTAACCACTGATTTTTTTTTTAAGTTCCTGCTTTGACGCTATGCAACAGATCTACTTTTACAGCTTTACAACATGTACTTATTCAAATACTGGAGACACTTTGAGAATGAATGCAAAGCAGGATTAAGCTATTTCACACAAAGCAAACTTTCCTTTTCTTTTGGTCTTAACTTCCCAGGAAAGTAAACTGGACAGAAAAGTATTACTAGAAATTCATTTACAACCATGATTAATGTAGTAGAAGGAATTCACTGGTACATTAAATTTACATTAGAATTGTAATGTAAGACTGATAATGACAGTTCCACAATTACATAGTAGCTACTATGTACCAGACAGTGTTCTGGCACTTGACATTTACTAATTCATTTCATCTTGCAATAATCCCATCCAGGGGTTACTCATTACACTCCTTTATAGGCGTTTTCCAAGGACTCGCCTGGGTAACGCCTGAGCCAGGATTTGAACACGAGTAAACCAAATTCAGTCTGCTTCTAGCAATGTTCCTCGTTGATAATGACTTTAGATATATACAAATTTATAGATATAATAAAACATTCTCCACAAGACTTGGAAAAGTCTATCAAAGAGTGACATAAACACAGTAAAACAGAAACATACTACATACAATTCAAAATCTCCATGTAAGGGAGTGACGGACAGTCCCTGCTGACTGGTAGGTTCTAGTACAGCTAAAATGGGAGCTTTTCGAGTTTTAGATGTTCTTTTTTGGGGAGGTATGGAGCTCGAGGATAGTGGGTTCTTGGGGGACAGCGTGGTGCTGATAACCAAACCATGGCCTTCTACATGCAAGGTAAGCACCTTAATCCCTGTACTATCTCTCCAGCCCCCAGTTTTAAATCATAAAAATATAGATATAAGGGCCAAGGATATAGCTCAGCAGTGTACAACACATGCCTCTGACATGTGATGACCTGGGTTCGGTCCCTAGTACAGAGAGAGAGAGAGAGAGAGAGAGAGAGAGAGAGAGAGAGAGAGAGAGAGAGAGAGAGAGAGAGAGAGAGAGAGAGAGGAGAGAGGAAGAGAGAGACAAAAAGAGAGACAGACAGAGAGAGATGCAGGGAGACAGCTCAAGTCTACAGCACCACGTGTCTCACATGTGTATGGGGAGTCTGATGCTTGGTGTGGCACGTGGCTTAGAGGCCCTGTGAATCCACGAGCAAGCCCACCCATGCGCAGTCCAAGCACCCAGTCAGGTCCACACCAACGGGCAGGGAGGTTCCAGGTGTGGCCCTGTTCCTCCCAGGTCATTGGTATGACTCTTAACACATGATTTATTCATGCTAAACACCTAATGCATCATTCAAATCAGAACTAAACAAAATTAAAAGCATAAAAGACACAGAGTCACTATTTCTTCAAGTCATTGAAACAGGTCATGGACAACGGGACAAATTATCATTAAGTAACCTTAAATGCCAATGTTTAAAATAGAAAAACAAGATCAGTGCAAACATTCTTAAATGCTCCTACAGATTTATAAAGTTAAAAGTAAAAGACCAGGGGCCAGAGCGATAGCCCAGTGGGTAGGGTGTTGCCTTACACGCGGCTGACCCGGGTTCAATCCCGGCATCCCATATGGTCCCCTGAGCACTGCCAGGAGTAATTCCTGAGCAAAGAGCCAGGAGTAACCCCTGAGCATCGTTAGGTGTGACCCAAAAACCAAAAATAATAAAATAAAATAAATAAAAATAAATAAAAGACCTCTATCTCTCTTTATATGTCTACTTTCTTTAAAAATACTTGGCTGACTACCTAGGGAGGAAACATTTTTTCGGTGAAGCCCCATGGTGAGTTTGGGCCAATCCAGCCACCTACCTCTCCATGATTGAAGAAGAAGCAGAGCACTGTCACCAGCCCTCCGAGGCGGCTGCCGCTGCAAAAGAAAACAAGACGGGCTACAGTCACACTTCTGGGCAATGCTCACAGACCCAAAACAACGCAGCAGTGAAGCCTGCAGCCCCACAAAGCTTCAGCCACCCTAGGAATCTACTGGGTCTATTTACAAAACAACTTGCCGTCTTCAAAGCATCACTGGTCAAAACAAGCAAGATTTTCAAATTCATTTTCCACCTCCACAGAAAAACACAAATGCTAGGAAATTGGAAAGTCCTCAGAGTCATGCTTACTGCAGAACTTCACATGAGCAACCTGATCCTCCCTTTCTGCTTCCTGTCTTCTTTGGGGATGTTTATTTTCCAGTCCTTCAGCATTTCCCAAAACTATTTTTCTTGGCACACATCATATACATCAATCAATAAATCTGCATATGTCCATCCTCCTGAATTTTTATTTCCATATAAATACATATTTTGAGGTGACCAACCTATTAATATTCCTCTGAAATGTGCCTCTTTTGTACCACTGCCCGAAGATGACTGCTAAGCAATCCAGATAAATTCATGCATCTTTAACGGATATCAGATACTGCAGAGTACAAAAGTGCTGTGGCCTGTCAGTCCTTTCCTGGCTTGGCCATCACACACGGCAGCATCAGTGCTACGTTGCCAGTTGCCTTCCCATCTCCTGGCTAACAGCTAGCTTTGGCTTATAACCTAACCATGTTGGGGTATAAGTGAAACTCAAGTGTTCTAGCCATGGCATTTTGATATTCTGACAAGAGAATGCACATTATCTATATAATGTACACTATACCTTATATCTTTATATAGTCCCTGCAGTAGGTGACCATAATAATCTCAAAAAATCCTAAAATCAAAGAAAGACTTGGGGAATACATAAAATTCCTTTTAGAAATTCCCTGTACCAAAGAGGGCTCAAACTGAAATGTCATAACCTTAGCTTGTTTTGTTTCTAATGAGAGTAAATATGGGTCAGGGATAAAGAGGGTAAGGATAAAGGAGTCACAATCCAACATCCTGAGCCAGTCTCAGGCTGACGCCTGCTGAAGAACCCCCACCCTGGCCTCGGCCCCTCTGAGACAGGCCCTTCCTGGTGCAGAAGCAGTGCAGTGAACCCTTTTCAAACCCAGCAGATGGCAGGTCAGGACCAGAACTGGAGGGAAGCAGTTTTCCCGGGCACGCCGATGCCCTGCCAGGAGGGGGAGAACGGGTATTCCTTGAACAATTCCTCTTATTATTCGACGAGGAATCCTCTGAGCTGCATCACTGTGACGCGAACAGTGACAGAAAAAACCTAAGCTGGCCCGGCAACTGTCCCGAGTCCCCCATCTGCAGAGAAGACCACCTGGTTTAATAATATAAACCATTATATTGTGGTACTCAGGAAAGATGCAGTCATCAGAGCACTTACTTCTACTAATTTACCAGTTGGTATTTCAACACTCATCAGTGATTGAGAAACGATTCTTCTGCAATGTTACCACCAGCTGTCAGAAAATATGAAAGCTCCTAGTGTACAAATTTTGAAAGATCTAAAGTTTTCTAAACACTTCCTACATGTAAGCATATAATTCTCAGCTTCAATTTCCTTAGGAGAGAGCAAAGATGTGAAGGACTGTAAAGATACATCCAGTCCTGATGTCCAGCAGGTATCTAACTCTGGCTTTCCCATGTCCTTAAGGGACACAGGCTAAAATCAATCATGACTTTGAAAAGGGTCACTGGTCTTAAACCAAAGGAAGTTGTAATCAACCAAAGATGAGGATTAGAGACAAAAGCATAAAGAGCTATTCTAAGTGTGAGATGTGGGACTGAGCTCCTGATAGGCAGGTAAAAGGCAGACCAGCAGGGCTGGCTGAGAGCTGCACATATTCCTTCCCCCTAAACTCGTGGGCTCTCCAGAGCACTAAAGTGCAAGCTAGGAAGCCAACGCACCTAGAGGACTGCAAGACCCAGAAATGCTGAGCTGACACCCTAGGCAATACCCCAGATGCTACCCCTCTGGCAGGTTCCGAGACTAATTAATACTTTTCACTGGATTCTTCATCGTTCATTGTCAGAACGAGTGTTTATGTAACTAGATTATAGACCTGGCCCAGTGCAGACACTGAAAGGCATCTGAGGAGGAACTGGAACAAAGAGGACCCAGTCCAGGAAACTGTGATGCCCAGAAATAGCATTGCTCTGCCGCAGTCCTACAACTGACTCACACCAGCTGTCACTACTTCTGCCGGACAAAGTCCCACAGATTGACTCACACCATGGTCCCTGCCCCAGTCCCTCACACTGACTCTCACCACAGTCCCTGAACCACAGCCCGCAAGGGGACAGGAATATAGACAAAGGGAAGGCTGAGTGCTCTAGGGAGAGACGGGGTGTTGGGGGAGAAAAAAAACAGCTGGGTTCTAGGTGCAAAGGAAATAAGCGGGTGCAAAAAGAGGCAGGAGCAGAGAGCACAGACACTCAGGGGGCAGACCTGTTGTTTTCTGCTAAGGCTGAGCTGGTTTCTGCTTGGACTGTCCTAACTAAAGGGAAGGTTCGAAAGACCATGCAGAGTCGACAGCAGGGATCAGTTCATTGGCTAAGATTTAACATCCAAAGGAGCAGGTTTTGGAGGTTTGACCTATAATTCATCCACTGACGTACAATGAAAAGAACTACGCTTATCTTTTAAACATGTATCTACAACTGTTAGACCAGATGACAAGAGATTTTCTGGTAGGCAAGATACAGAACATTCATACAAAGTATGTTGCTGCCACTTGGGCTGGTGTGGTCCATAGTCTACTTTAGACAGATTTCTAGCTAAAACTCCAGCGTGAATAAACAGGAAAGCTTTAATTTTTAAACAAAGAACAAGATAATACCAAATGCTATCATAGGAACAGAGTAGATGTAAGAGAGAAGAAAAGAATGAGTACGTGGAATTAAGCAAGCAGCCTGTTGGCCACCAGTCTCCCACTCAGAACACAACAGAAGAGCTCCCAAAGGACCTCAGTCTGCTCCATGAGAGGAAAGATCAGGGAACACACACTCTTAGGAAGACAGGGGAAACTGAGGAAAAGAGGAAACTCTGGCATGCAGCTTGGTTTGGGGCCTCAGGAACATATCTAAAAAATAAAGCAGCTAACACAAAGCTCTCCTCTATCAAGAAAGCCTACATAAAGGAAATAAGAAGGCAGTAGAGAAGAATGGAAAATTGGGAGGTGAAGTGCATGTTCTGTCACCGGCTGGTCCAGCAAAGGCACTTCGGATGAGAGGAATAACTAGAGTGAAGGTTACACTTGACCTCCCTCTGCCTTGCAGGGAAGAACTGCTCAGCACCTCCCCGGAAACCTACTATCATTATACGACCAAGTTACCCTGGGCTGCAGTGCCCAGCCACCCAGACCCTACATCCCAGCGGTTGCACTGACACTCTGGGAAAGACTGGATAAGGATCTTTCCTCACATTAGGTTAGCATTAGTACCCTCGACAATTATTAGCACCCTGTTCCATTTTCTGTCTTACCTAACCTCTGACTCCCACATGTTTGTGACTAATGCCAACCTAGAACTGAGCATTAAATAGAGGCAAAAGGATACACATGACAACCTTTTAATGTATGTTCTGTAATCCATAGTCTGGAGGGAAAGGAAAAGAGAAAGAGAGAGAGAAAGGGAAAGAAATAAAGAACCTGCCATGGAGGTGGGCTGGGGGAAGGGGAGGGAACCGGGGACGTTGGTGGTGGGAGATGGGCACTGGTGGAGGGACGGGTGCTGGAACGCTGTATGACCAAAACCCAAACATGAACTTTTTTAATTGTAAAAAAAAAAAAAGAATCTTTCCTCACAAAGGCCAGAAAGAAATGGGAAAATCAGTGGAGGCAGAAAGGGGTAGAGAAGAGAAGGGAAGAAGAAATGAGGGAGAAATCTGAGCAGTCACAACACCAAGCAGCAGCAGCAAGAGTTGTTCATGAAGAAGCATGAAAAGGCTCCCCCTGAAGCTGCCTCAGCTGCAGGGGGAGCAGGGGTAGAGACATTCATGAAAGACCATGAAAAGGGTCCCCCAAAGCTGCCTCAGTGCCAGGGGTGGGAGGGCAGGGAGTGGCGGGCACGTGGGACTGGGCAGCCACAGCCAGGGCATTTGAGGGTGAGACCCAGAGAGTGAAGAGCTGTCACTGGCTGCTACTTGCTGTCCCTGAGATCATATGCCACCTTTTTTCTGTGGTGGGTCCCAAGCAGACGGTCACCTCCACTCAGGTGTCTGCTGAGGCCACTGCGTGTGGCACAGGCTCCCCCACAAAGCAGCTGACAGCAGGGTCACTCTATAATGAGACCCACGGACCACTAGGTCTGTCCACTTTGTAACCATAGAGCTTTCACAACCACATTCAATTTCAAAGCCAGTCTCTGGGCTAGGAGCAGCAGCTGTGAGAAAGCTATTACCCACATGAAAATAAGAGAGAAACAGAAGTCAGGGAGACTCTGAGGTCAGGCAGACAAAGCAAGAGGCAAACATAAGGAAAAAAAAAGAATCCTAAGAAAATCAGATTTCAATGCAAAGTTTTGAGAGAGAGAGAGAGAGAGAGAGAGAGAGAGAGAGAAGTTGTGCGTAAGAGTTTTGTCCAGAACAAAAGAACACATGAGTCCAGATGGATCAGGCCACAGGGTGGCCAACAGAAAGAAGGAAAGAGCATCTACCATACCATGACCCGAGGACACTAAGAGTGAGAACGGCAGCTAAGAACTGCCACAGGTAAAAACAAGCCACACACTAAAGGAACTGATAGCAAAGACCAGCTTTCAAAAACCGACACTAAATCAACAGTCTTCAAAAAGATGAAGAAAAATGTCTAAAATCAAACCAAATCAGCAATCAGAGGCAAAAATGCAGCCTGACAAGAAAGATGTGTGTTCCTGTCAATCAACTCTTCACTCTTTCCTGGGAAGGACCTGCAGGTCTGGCTGTACAAGGGGAAGATGTGAGCAAGAAAGATGCCGGAAGAGCAACTTGGCAGCAGCCCAGAGACTGGACCTGCGTCAGAGGTGCCACAAGGGAGATCCTCCGGGGCAGGCGGCATTATTCAAAGAAGGGATCACACATCAGGAAAAGCATTCCATAGTTCAAAGTTCAGCTGATGATCTGCACTATGCGATTTGTAAAAACATGGGGAAACAAATATTAGGCAATTACAATCAACAAGAAAGATCTCAGGTTACCCAGAAACAATTATTTACACTCTGACGTGGCAGGGAGCAACGTTCCCGAGTGCCCATAGTGTCAGAAGACCACGGTTTGTGTGCGGCTGTAGCTTCTGTAGACCAGGGAAGGAGTCAGAGCTGTGTGAGACAAGCTATCGCAACACTTTAATCAGAGAATGCTAGGAAATGCTGAAACTGAGGTTTGTACACACAAAAGAGTGAATAAAGTCTGAAAGATAATAGAAGTAATGCATCCAGATACAAAAATAGCAACAAAAAGGGGTTCAATAAACCCATTTTGGGTTACTAGTCAGACAACAGTTATGAGGGGGAAAAAGTCATTAAGTTTTTCAGATCACATTCAAACAGATGTTCTGATATACCAAACATGAAAGTATAACATCTTCATTTGGTTTAAAAAACACTGAAAGAGAAACTTTTCGGCTGAGGGAGGGATGGAGTACAGTGGTCAGGCTGCATGCCTAGCTGACCTGGTTCCAGCCCTGATTCGCAATGGTTCATTAGCGTCATGGTCCAGCATGAAGGCTGCCAAGCATAGCTGAGGGTGGCACCTGCCAGGGTGGCCTGGGCACCCTCTGTGCCATAGGGCTGTAGCAGTTGCATCCTTGGAGGCCTGCCTTCAACAGCAGCCCAGATGGCCAAATATTGCTAATCGGGCCCAGGGTCTTCTGAGCACCATTTCAGAGCCCTCCTCTGGCCCTCTAGACACACACACACACACACACACACACACACACACACACACACATACAAACACTGAAATATCACTAAACACTGATTCATCTAAAACAATGGATTTTTTTAATGACTCAGCTGCACAGAGGATTATGACTGGAACACTCAGGCAACAATAAACCAGGAAAACCAACAGACCCACACCAAGTGCTACCTTTCATTCCCACCTGTATGTAAAGCAACAAGAACTGATTCTCCAATATGTAACTGATGAAGAAACTATTGGAATACATAGAAAAGCACATGCCTGTGCACTGAAAACACAGCAAAACAGAGTCTTATTACCAGGCAATACTAGAAAGAACAAAGAGGTTCACATCACACTAAGATAAACCATGTGCACAAAACAGCATAAGAGCAAATGCGTAACAATATCACCACTCTCAGATATCAATTACAGAGAAGAGTGTGACATCTAGATCCTTCCAGAAACAATTTTCTGTGAAATATTTTAGATAAGACTCTATGAAACAAAACTGCCATTCCTTCTGCACACGTAATAAACAGCTCTGTCCATACGGCACAGTGTATTTGTGTAGAAGTAATGAGCTCAGATAAATACACTTCCAATTCATTCCTCAATGGAGCAGAATGCCGTGATGGGAACACTCCCGGAGAGCTCCTTCACTACTCAAAGCCGAGCTGTAAGACCTGTGAGAAAGCTACATAATATCCTACACAGCTAAGAATTAAGTGAGTTTATGACCACAACTGGCACACAGTAAGTGTTAGATGTCAGTTTCTGCAATGAACAACGACTCTTAAGCAAAAGCCACAATCCACAGAGAGAAAGCTTCAGATGAGTTCACTGCACAACATTTCCTAAGCTTGGTATCACTTAACTTGTATCACTTGTCTTCCCGTTGTTCATCGATTTGCCTGAGCAGGCACCAGTAACATCTCCATATGTCCTGTTGTAAGCCAAGTGTAGCCCTAGGGCATCTGTTAGCTCCAGAAACACGAAGAGCCTCAAACCATTCCTTCAGGTGATGGGAACGAGGTCTATAATTGTTACTGATTTTTGGCATATCAAATACAACAAGGGTAGCTTGCCAGGCTCTACCGTGTAGGTGGTACACTTTCAGTAGTAGGCGCTCATCTCGTGCATTTACTGATGAACCTCAACTGGGAGAGATCAGCTTTGCTCTTGGGTGAAGCTCTGAGGAGTTGTTGAGTTCGGATGTTGAGAATGACTGACCTCATGGTGTGGGGGTTCCTCTGGCTTCTTGTTAGGCTCACTGGGATGACGGGCCACAGGTAGAACCTGTCTAGAACTGTATACAGTGTATAAATGTGAAGGATCCTGGAAAGGGCGTGGTCCTAATTTTCAGTATTATCTAAGACTGTCACGCACCGGCACAGCTGTGGGTCTGGAATGTCTCTCTTCCAGGGTTGCTGGCTGTGGTGGCTGGGAGTTCGCAGCCATGCCCACCAACATGAAGGTGGAGGAATGGGAGGAGGAGCCCAAATTACTGCTCCAAGTCTCGACCAGGGGCTGGCGAATCATTTACTGTCCACTGGAACTCCATGGGCTGCTTCCACGTGGGGCGGAGTGGCAGTGCTGTGGGTCAGGAGTGTCTCTCTTCCAGTGTTGCTGGCTGTGGTGGTTGGGAATTATAAAACACTTAAAAATAGTGTTTTTACAATATGGACATTTCTCCAAAGATTGGAGATTGAGCTCCCATTTGACCCAGCCATAGCACTCCTGGGGATTTACCCTGGGAAGCCAAAAACACACAGCAGAAACACCATCTGCACTTTCATTTTCATAGAGGCACTATTCACAAGCTTAGTGGCACTAAGCTTGGTAGATGGTAACAATACTCATGTGACAGCTAATAATATTATCATTGTAACTTTCACATGGCAACCAGGAGCTAATATTTTGTTAAAATAATCTCTTGTGGGGCCAGAGCAATGGTACAGCAAGTAGGGTGTTTGCCTTGCATGTGGCTGACTGAGTTTGATCCCTGGCATCCCTTAGGTTCCCTGAGCCCGCCAAGAGTGATCCTTAGTGCATAGCAAGAAGTAACTCCTGAGCATTGCTGGCTGTGGCTCCAGAACCAAAAATAGTAAGAGCAACTATTTATTTCACTCAAAAATATTTTCTGAAGGCAGGTATCTTTCAAGATGCCCCCAAACAATTTCTGTTCTCATAAGCAAAGTTCCGGCTTGCTGAAGTCTCCTCCCACCTCTCTATCCTATCACATCTGAACACTTCACCCCAAGCTCGGACCTGGCTGAGCCTGAGTCCTACCTAGCACTGATGGGTAGGGTCCTCGAAAAATCCACTACTTATTTCAATTAACTTGACACCACATTGTACTCTCTGTTACAATCCTGAACTCACTTTTACAATCTACTTTTCTTTCTATCTTAAGGCAGAGTTAAGAACTAGCAAACACTTGGCTATCATTCACCATATCATTCACTCAAATGACACAGAACTCTAGGTTCTGAGTTTACCACAATTCAGATCCTCCTACAGCATCACCCCCTAGTCCTAATCACAAAGCGTGTGACACTCGGATAGCTGAGTATGAGAGAACATGTGAAAAAGCAAAGTAGACTTTAGTGCCAATGTTACTTAGTGAAGGGAAGACAGCATTAATATCCTTGAAGAGCTATTATATCCTGAAACAAAAATACTATTTTAAAGAAAGAAATATAAAAATTATTAGAAATTAAAAATATGGGATTATGTTGAATGAAATTAGCCAGAAGGGAGACAGATACAGAATGACTGCATTTATTTGCATAACATAAATATATATGTACATATTATGATACCAATATCCAAGGTCAAGTGAAACATATATCAGGAGGTCATGTCAAAGGTGGAAATTATCACAAACGTGGGGAGTCAGGAGGCTAGGTAAGACAGAAAATGGAACAGAGTGCTAACAATTGTCGAGGGTACTAATGCCAACCTAGAACTGAGCATTAAATGGAGGCAAAAGGATACACATGACAACCCTTTAATGTATGTTCTGCAATCCATAGTCTGAGAGGGGAAGGAAAAGAGAAAGAGAGAGAAAGGGAAAGAAATAAAGAACCTGCCATGGAGGCGGGCTGGGGAGGGTGGAGGGAACCGGGGACGTTGGTGGTGGGAGATGGGCACTGGTGGCGGGATGGGTGCTGGAACACTGTATGACCAAAACCCAAATATGAACTTTTAATTGTATATCTTTGTAATTGTAAAAATCTGTCACTATCTTCCTGTTCATCGTCGATTTGCTCGAGAGGGCACCAGTAACTTCTCCATATGACCTGTCTCATGCAAGTAGAGCCCAAGGGTACCTGCTTGCTCCAGGAACATAAAGAGCCTCAAACCATTCCATCAGGTCACGGCAATGAGGTCTATAATTGTTACTGGTATCTGGCTTATCAAATACGACACGGGTAGCTTGCCAGGCTCTGCCGTGCGGGTAGCATACTCTTGTAGTCATCTCAAAATCCAGCAGACCAGCCTATCATAGCCCGGCTCGCACAGCCCTCGGGCCCACGCGGTTCATCAATAAATTGTAAAAATAAAAAATTTAAAAAATATATGGAAAAATATTAAAAACTCACTAGAAGGTTGAAAATCTGAAGTCAGTAAAAATTTTGAGAATGTGGGTGGCAAAGAATTTTCAATTTCCACATTGGAAAGTGATATGGAAATCAGAGTACCAAAATATGTGACATCCAAACAAAAGGCATGAAAAATGAGAGAAGGGAAAAAAGCAATGAAGAAATTGGACAAGAAAATATTCCAGGGCCTAAGTGCACAATTATGAAAAATCCAACATATGCCCAAGAGCAGACACTGAAGAAAATCCACACCAAGGCGCATCACTGAAATTCAGAACCAGTTCACCATCTCCAACAGAGAGAAACGGGACACCAGATGCCAGAGCGCAGGAGGGGCCCAAGCAGTCTCAGGGGACTGAGAGCAGGCTGTGTGGAAGAGCACCACCCTGGCTCTTTGTGGTTCCCAGAGCACCCAGCTGGGAGCAGTTGGAGGCCCCATCCCATGAGGGTGGCTTCTGAATCCAAAACCAAGAAATGCCTGACCAGCACTCTCCGAAGGAAATGGAAGACTCTGGGGAAAACCATTGCTAAACTACAGTTTTAAACCCAGGCAATACCAAATATGAAGGGAAATAGCATCATTTTCAAACATGCAAGGCTGCTCAAACTTGACCTCCCATCCACCCAATCTCACAAGCCACGAGCAGATGTGTTTGACCAAAGCAATATGGGCAGCAGCGATTCCACGCAGAGAGCAGAGAGGCTGCAGGTGGCACTCGGAAGAGGGCGATCGCTAAACAGGAGCCAGCAACACAGACGCCCTGCCCAGGATTGTGCTTGTGTGGACTCTGAGGGGCACCTCGGACTGTGTTTACATGGACTCTGAGGGGGCGGTCATGTAGCCCAGACAGACTGGGTTTGGTGTAGCCTCGATTCTTCTCTGCTTTCCTGCTGGCATCTCCTGCAGAGAGTGTTTCACCCTCACCTGATAGTCCTATTTGAGAGCAGGGGATGGAGGCGAACCAAAGGTGGGGACGGGTCTTCCCCACACAATTTCTGCTGGACAGGACACCTCACCTCTTTCAGATGCACCCTGCAGTGGAGTGAGGCATCACTCAGGAGCTAGTGCTCAGGAGCTGGGCTCTGGGTTACAAGCCCATGGCAAAGGTGGCCTGGCTGCTTGCCTAGACAGCTCCCTCCCTCCCTCCACAGAGGGAGGCTCACAGTCACACTCAGTCATAATTGCCATCTACCTCTTATTCACCAGACCCAGGAGGTGCTCTGGGA
>JAJIBD010012242.1:0-40518 GCA_021461705.1 Cryptotis parvus
TGCCCTCCTGCAAGACACGGATCTGCAAGAAGACATACCTCTCCTATTAGAGTCTCATTATTTGGTCCTATTAGAAAGCCCCACAGTCAGTCACAGATGAACTGAGACACTTCTCAGTTCAGAAACTGTCAGAAGATGCAGTGTAACACTTCTTTTCTGCCATCAATTTCATTTGAGCATGTGGAAAGAAAAGAACAAGTTTTTAGGGTCCTTTTTTTAAATTTTTTTGTCTTTACAATGTAAAAAGTTCAATATTAACCTAATGAAAAATGAAATTAATGACTTGGGAAGGGATATGAAATTTTAAGTTTCTTAACCAGGAGTACCTGGATTTGTGTGTATGCATATGTATTAGCTCTTTGTTGCTGCAAAACAAGTGAACCCAAACTTAGTGGCTTAGAATAATTCATGTTTATTCTGTTTTTCTGCCTGAAACATGCAGGTACAGCCTAGCAGGACACTCAATTCAGGGTTTCGTGGGGGAAACAAGGTGTCTGCATCACCAGATTCTCATCAGCTGACTTCAGGGAAAATCCACATCCAACCTCAGTTAATTGCAGGCAGAGATTGTTTCCTCATGGCTGCTGGACTGAAGGCCCAGCTGACTTACTACTGGGGACTGTCCTCGGGTCCTCTGGCTACTTGCAGCTTTGCCTGTGTTCCTCTTCCTAGACAGTTCACAACATGGCAAATTGCTCCATTAAGGTCAGCAGGACAATCTCTTTCCTTAAAGTCCTACACAATGAATAACCAAGGAGTGATGTCTATTCCCTGCCACCTGCCTCTCAAGGTGTTGCAGGTGTGGTTGAGGTGCCTGGCTGTGTCAGCAGGTGGCAGATATGAGACAGACTTGTCTACACCCAGGGCTCTGCCCCGTGGGCCCTGGAATGGTTGATGGTCTGACATAGAAAAAGACTGGGCACCCTGGGATGAACACAGAGCCACGGCAGAGCCTGGCAAGCTATCCGTGGTGTATTCGATATGCCAAAAATAGTAACAATAATGGACCTCATTCCCAATGAATGGAGACACTACTGGCACCCGCTAGAGCAAATCGATGAAAAACAGGAAAACAAGTGATACAAGCTATGTCCATTATCTGTAGCTGGTTCAGAAGAAAGTTGCAGATTCCACTTGCAAAATCTGGGAGGGGATTGATTACACAGGAGTATTACCTTAGAGCATGCCCACCATATTGTAGATGAATGTAAAGCCCTCCCAGGCTTTCAAAGACTTATTACCTCCCTCAGAAAATAGCAATTGGGACCTGACTCTTTAAGGCAAGACTATCACTATCACTATCTTCCCGTTCATCATCGATTTGCTCGAGCAGGCACCAGTAACATCTCCATATGACCTGTCTCATGCAAGTAGAGCCCAAGGGCACCTGCTTGCTCCAGGAACATAAAGAGCCTCAAACCATTCCATTAGGTCATGGGAATGAGGTCTATAATTGTTACTGGTATCTGGCAATATCAAAAACGACACGGGTAACTTGCCAGGCTCTGCCGTGTGGGTAGCATACTCTTGTAGTCATCTCAAAATCCAGCATTTGTTGATGAACCATGCAGCCACAAGCAGGAATATGACGAGCCTCAAACCGTTCCTTCAGGGTCTTTACAAGAAAGTCTGACCATCTTGTAGGTGGGCGGCCACGTGATCTTTTGATATCCAGTGGGATCCAGTCGGTAATGGCTCTAGTCCAGCGGTTGTCTCCAAATCGCATTACATGTCCAGCCCATCTAATTTTCGATGCCTTGGCAAACGAGACAGCATCCCTGATTCTGGAATAGTGACAGAGGTCAGAACTCCGGATTCCTTCTCTCACTTGAGTGAGGCGTGATATTCCAAGCATAGCTCTTTCGATTCCTCTCTGGGAGACCTGAATAGCATTCTCATCCTGCTTTCGTAGGGCCCAGGTCTCTGAGGCGTATGTTAATGCAGGGAGAACGGTGGAGTCAAAGACATGTGCCCGGAGCCGGAGGTTCTTTGTCCTTTTAGCTATTTCTTCAATGCCTTTGAAGGCATTCCATGCCGCTCTCTTCCTCCTGCGCAGCTCAGGTTTTAGGTCATTCATCATGTTGATTTCTCGACCTTAGGCAAAACTAAAGTTCCAAAGTAGGATGAACTGTAGGCAAAGTAAGTCTGAAACCATTCACAGATCCATCGCTACATCCTGACCTGCATACACTTCAGTCTGGAACTCCAGTCTGTAGTTCTAACTTCTGCCTCTACTTCCCATGACTTCAAAATCAGCAACTGTATTATCAATCCTTGGGGTCCCTTCCTGGTTTCCTATAAGCAGTTTCCCCACTGAAGTCTTGCTCCCTGGGGCTGTCCTGCTCTCCTGAAGAGGCCCTGAGTGTGTTGTATTCAGTCTTAGGTATTCTAGGTCATCCCCTGAGATCTGTTACTCTGTCCTGTCTCACTAAGTTGGCCACATCCACCAGGCACTCCAGACATGTATGCTGTATGCTATCAGGCTGGATTGCAGCCAACACGTTAGGAGAAGAGTTGCTTGGCTCTCTAGATATGAATGCACCTGGAATTGGAAAATTCTGGGGCTCATTTTCTTAGTGAAAATTTCTTGGTATGTTTCCTGGTCAGAGAAAACATGACAAATAAAATTGGTCTTTAGTGGAAATACAATAGCCTTAGGCCAGGTATGAGGTTCAGTGGTAGAGCATTTGCCTTGCATCTGTGAGACCCTGGGTTCAATGCTCTGCACCACCTATGATCCCGCGGGCACTACAGGGAGTGAGCCCCAGCACAGGCCCCAGAGCAGATCTGGAGCACTGCTAGCTATGGCCCCCCAACCCTAAACACAGAAGTCAAATACAATGATCCTTGTTTCTGAACCTTGAAACATGGTGATTCATTCCAAGATGTGGAATTCTGAAGTCTGACTGAGAAAAGGCAAAAGGACTGGGTAGATGGCGGAAAGGTCAGCTCTGCATGAGGGTCCATGGTTTGATCCCTGGCATCATGTAGTGATTCCAGGAGTGACCTTTTTTTTCTTTTTTAAAAAAATTTATTATACCATGTGAGATATACAATTACAAGGATGTTCATAATTGGGTCTCTGTGATACAGTGTTCCAGCACCCATCCCTCCACCAGTGCCCCATTCCCACCACCCACATCCCAAACACATACTCCCCACCCAACTCCAGCCTGCCCCTATTGCAGGTACATTTTCTTTCTCTTTCTACCTCTCTGTCTCTGTCCCTGTATCTCTCTCTCTTCTCTTACACTTTGTGACTTGCCCTACAGATATTAAGGGTTTATGATGTCTCTATGTGCATATTCAATAGTGATTTCTAGTATGACATCATAATTCCCCATTCTCTATAACCTCTCCAGTTTGTTGCAACTAGAATGAAATATGAAAGATCCTGGGAAGGACCTGGTCCTAAAATTCATTATTGTCTAAGATTGTCGCATGGCTGTGGGTCTGGAGTGTCTCTCTTCCAGCTGTTGACTGTGGTGGCTGGGAGCTCATAGCCACGCCTACCGACGTGGAGTCTGAGGAATGGGTGGAGGAGCCCAAATCCCAGTTCCAAGTCCGCCAGCGTGACCCCCTGCATGCTGAGTGAGCACTAGGAGATATATAGGACATGGCCAGGGGCTGCTCGAGCCTTTGACCATCCTCTGGAACTCCATGGGCTGCTCCACATGAGGCCAAGCTGCACAGCTGTGGGTCTGGAGTGTCTTTCTTCCTGTTGGCTGTGGTGGCTGGGAGCTCGTGAGCCATGCCTACTTTATTTGATCTCTGGCACCAGGAGAGACCTTTATTGTGCTTCATCACCCCACCCTAACCCCTAGTAAAATGTAGAAAGTGCAAATATACATAAGTATTTACAAAGGTATCTATGTAATTCAAATTACTTGAGTGGCAATTATGAAAAAATTGAAATGAAATCTCCTTAGGGGATAATAATGACAAAAGGTTAAGAAGCACAGCTCTAGGAGACCTTCACTATAAATAAAAACCACCTACAATGCTTACCTTGATGGAAGGGCCTGACACAAAGGCAATTATTACTAATAATTATAAAATGCCTCCCACAGTGCTGGAACAAATAATGAAAAATTCCATGATTTCAACAGATGCTGAAACAGCACTTGGTAAAACTCAATAGCCTCATTCACTTAAAAACAAAAATAGAAATATATTACAATAACAAAATACTGAGCTATTTAGAAAGAAATGATTTTTATCTTTTATGCAAAGCACTAACGTTGTTATTAACAACAGGAACAAAACAGAAAGTCCTTCACCCTTTGGTCCCACCTTCCCTAGAAACCTAAAAATGGTCAAATAAAAAGAAAGGCATGTTTGCAGTACTGTAGCCCAGAGGGGATGTCCACTGGGCCAGGGTGAGGAGACCTGTGGTCAGTCTCCTAGACACAGAGCTGGAGGTTATTTTCACCCACTGCACCCAGAATATTTTCTTTAAAAATTCCTTTTTTTACTTTTCCTAATTTTATCTTTTAATTTTAGACACAACGATTGATTTATCAGACTGTTAATGATGAGGTTCCATTCCTATAATGTTCCATAATGCTCAAGTTTTCACTGGCTTCTCATTTGCTTACAATGTTAAGGAATTTCAGGGATGTCACTGTGTCAGGCTAGTGCTGGTGTGCGGGTCTGAATTTGAAACCAACAGATTAGACTCCTAGCCCGCACCAGGGCCTCCTTACCACCAAAAAAGATTCTCTGCTCCACCCCACCTGCTATCTCACTCATAACCACTATTGTTTTCACTGAGTTTAGGAGGCATTTTTATTGTCTCTTGCCTGTTTGTCTGCATTAATGATTCACATGACACCTGAGTGAAATGGTCCAATAATAGTCTCACTTTTTTACTTATCTCTTTTATTAAAATCATTCCAAATTGCATCTGTTTTTCCTGCAAAGGCACACTTTCATCTTTTTTTTAAATGAAAGAGTAATATTCCATTGAGTGCTGCACCTTAGTGCCTTTATCCAGTCATCTGTGGATGGATATTTAGATTGAGCCCATGTTTTTGCAACTGGAATGAATGATGCTGTGAACGTAGGCTTATGGACTGTATGAGTATGTCACTGTCACTGTCTTCCCATTGTTCATCAATTTGCTCAAGCAGGTGCCAGTAATGTCTCCATTCATTGGGAATGAGGTCCATTATTGTTATTGTTTTTGGCATATTGAATATACCACGGGTAGCTTGCCAGGCTCTGCCGTGGCTCTGGGTTCATCCCAGTCTTTTTCTGTGTCAGACCATCAACCATCCAGGGCCCACGGGGCAGAGCCCTGGGTGTAAACAAAGCCTGTCTCCTGTCTGCCACCTGCCAACACAGCCAGGCACCGCAGCCACACCTGCAACACCTTGAGGGGCATATGAGTATGTATGAGTCTAAACTTTGCCCATTTCTTCTAGGTTGCCCAACTTATCTGCATATAGAGGCTCATAGTAGCCACTTATGTTCCTTTGCATTTCTGTAGTATTAATTGTATATATCGGCAGAGCCTGGCAAGCTACCCTGTCGTATTTGATGCCAAATACCAGTAACAATTATAGACCTCATTCCCATGACCTGATGGAATGGTTTGAGGCTCTTTATGCTCTGGAGCAAGCAAATGCCCTTGGGCTCTACTAGCATGAGACAGGATGTATGGAGATGTTACTGGTGCCCGCTCAAGCAAATCGATGATGAACAGGAAGACAGTGATACAGTGAATTGTGACGTCACCTCTTCATTTCTAATTCTCTTGATAAGGTGTTTCTCTATTATTCTTGATTAACCTAGCAAAGCAATTATTAATTTTGTTTACCTTTTCAAAGAACCAACTGATTTCGCTGACTTCTTGCATTCTTTTTGGATTTTTACTTCATTTACTTTCACCCACATTTTTAATTTTACCTTCCTTCTGCTGACTTTCTTTTTCTCCTTTTCTAGATCTTCAGTCATAGGTTAGATCATTTGAGATGTTTCTTGTTTTATGGATACAGGCCTGTATAGCAATTCACTCTTAGTAACAGTTTTGCTGTGTTCTACAAGTTCTAGTAATTCATCTCATTGTTTCATAAGTTTTTTATGTGATTTTTCAGTTAACCTTTCATTTCTTCCACTGACCCTTGAGTTATTCTGAAACATTTTGTATAGTCTCCACATGTTCAAAAGTCTTTTCGACTTTCTTATCATTGCTGATTTCTAGTCTATTACAATACTTTTCAGAAAAGATTAATTTTGGTCCTCATATTTATGAAGACTTCTGGAACTAGAGAAATAGTGCAGGAGATAAGGTGCTTGCCTTGAGCATGCTGACTCAGGCTCGATCTCTGGTACCACAAAGGGCCCCCTGAGCACCACGAGGAGTGATCCCTGAGCAAAAAACCAGGACTAAACCCTGAGCACTGCTGAGTATGGTCAATAAACAAATAAACAAAAAGAGTTATTTCTCAAGGCCAGAAAGATAGGTCCATGGGCTGTGCTCGAACTTTGCATGAAGGACGCCCAAGTTTAATTCCCTAGCTCTGTCTGGTCCCCAGATCATGTTAGGGGGAACCCCTCCCCAAAAACTGAGCCAGAAGTACTGCCCTGAGCACTGCCAGGTGTTTCCCCTGCCCTCCAAATTATATAATGTGTGTGTATTTATATTCCATGTATTTGATTTAATGCCATTATTTTATTCTTTAGTTTTTGTCTGGATTATTTTTCCATTGCCATAAGTGATGTCTCATGATTCCTTGAAATTATTATGTTACTGTCAATGTATCCCTGGAGATCTGCTAATAACTGTTTTGTATATTTGAGTGCCCCTGTGTTGATGATTATCTTCCTGCTGGATTGACCACTGATCAATATATAACATCAATCTTTATCTCTAACTGCCTTTTTAAAGTTGAATGTATTTTATCAATATGAAAATGGCAGTTCATGCCTTTATGTCTGTGTTGTTGGCTTGGAACACCTTGTTCTAGCCCTTTATGCTGAGGTTATGTTTGTTTTTTATATCTGATATAAGATTCTGATATGCACTGTTAAAGGGATTCTGGATTTTATTTTGTTTATCTATTCAACCACATTGTCTTTTGATTGATCAGTTCATATTCACATTTAGTGAATATATAGTGGCTTTTCTATCTTTTCATATCTATGCCATTCTATCTTTTGGTTTCAGGTTGCTTTATATATCTGTCTTTTTTTTAAATCCCATTTGTTTCTGTGTTTTCATGTGAATGAATTACCTCGGTAGTTCTCTGTATTTCTTCATTTTTCCTCCTAAGTGTCTCTGCTCCAGATTTTTGTTTTGTGGGTTACCATGGGAATTGTATCACATAATCTTTTTGTGTATGCTGGTGATAACTTATCATAACATGACTTTATGGTTCTGTCTCTTTTTTTCTTCTTTATCTTTGTTTTGTCTAAGGGTCACACTCAGTAGTGCTCAGGGGCTACTTCAACCTAAATTTTGTTCAGGGGTTGCTCCTGGTGGTTGTTTGGAAGGACTGTGTTATGCCAAGGATTGAACCAGGGCCTCCCATATTCAAAGCATGAGCTCCAAACCATTCAGCTCTGCGTCCATCATTAAAGCCCATATTTTATATTATTGTTGCCTCAAATAATTGTTGGTTTTGATTCTGATACTACATTACTGAACCATGCCCAGCTATGCTCAGGGATTACGTCTGACTCTGTGTGAGGGATCACTCCTGGTAGAGCTCAAGGGATCTATGTGGTGCCAGGATTGAACCCAGCTTGTTCATGTGTATAAGGCAAGTGCTTTCTTATACTGTTTGTGCGGTCAGTCCTAGAGCAGAACGTTAGTCAATTAACCAATCAATTAATTAATTGCTTTCTTGCTTCTTGGGTCATATCCAGCAATGCTCAAGGGCTACTCCTGGCTCTGCACTCAGGAATTACTCCTGGCAGTGCTTGGGGAACCATATGGGAAGCTAGGGAATTGAACCTGGGTTGACTGCTTATAAGGCAAATGCCCTACCCACTGGACTATCGCTCCAGACCCCAGAAAGTTATTTTAAAAGACATCTACACTCATATAGCAAGTTTTAATCATATTTTTTGGTCACACCTGGCGATGCTCAGGGGTTACTCCTGGCAGTGCTTGGGGGATCATATGGGATACCGGGGACCGAACCGGATCATTTGTGTGCAAGGCAAATTCCCTAACTGCTGTGCTATCGCTCCGCCCCAAGGGTTTGAACCTTACATTCTTTTTTTTTCTGTGTTTTTTTTTCTTTTTGGGTCACACCCAGCAATGCTCAGGAGTTACTCCTGACTCTTTGCTCAGGAATTATTCCTGGCAGTGCTCGGGGGACCATATGGGATGCCGGGGATCGAACCCAGGTTGACTGCATACAAGGCAAAAGCCCTCCCCGCTTGTGCTATCGCTCCAGCCCCCTTACCTTATATTCTTTTGGGAGGTTCATCAATAAATGCTGGATTTAGAGGTGACTACAAGAGTATACCACCTGCACGGCAGAGCCTGGCAAGCTACCTGTGTCGTATTTGATATGCCAAATACCAGTAACAATTATAGACCTCATTCCCATGACCTGATGGAATGGTTTGAGGCTCTTATATTCCTGGAGCGAGCAGGTGCCCTTGGGCTCTACTAGCATGAGACAGCATGTATGGAGATGTTACTGGTGCCTGCTTGAGCAAATCAATGATGAACGGGAAGACAGTGATACAGTGATACTACATTACTACTTATATCCTTGCTCAAGATTTCATGACAGTTCGTCCTTTCTTTTGTAGATAAATCTCTAATATGTCTTCTTGCTGTATTTAGAGGTGACTACAAGAGTATGCCACCCACACGGCAAGCCTGGCAAACTACCCATGTCGTATTTGATATACCAAATGCCAGTAACAATTATAGACCTCATTCCCAAGACCTAATGGAATGGTTTGAGGCTCTTTATGTTCCTGGAGCAAGCATATGCCCTTGGGCTCTACTAGCATGGGACAGGACATATGGAGATATTACTGGTGCCCACTCGAGCAAATCAATGATGAACAGGAAGACAGTGATACAGTAATACAGTATGTGTACAATAAAATAATTTAATTAGAGAAATTTACAGAGAGAGGGCAGGGGGAGTGGAATTCAGGAGAACACAGGCTCTCCAGCGGGGGAAAACACTGACAGCACACATCTCAAACTGAGAAATGGGCAAATCTCCAAGACAGAGAGGGTCCAATATCACTTGCTGGGCAGCTCTGGTGGCTGTTAACTCTATTTTGTGTGCCTGAAAAGCCTTTCTTTCTCTACTTATGAGTGATAATTTTCCTAGGTAAAGTATTCTTGTAGTATCTTTTATCTTTCAGTAATATGACTATGTCACCCCATTCCCTTCTAAATTTTAAAGAATTTCTGCTAAAAATTCTGATGAAATCCCGTAAAGGCACCTTTGTATGTTACTTTTTATTTCCAACAAGAAGTCCTTAATCATTTTCTTCCTTATCATTGACTTTTGATATTTAAATAATGATATGTTTTGGTGTAAGCTGTTTTGGATTTAAAAGCAAGAATGTTCTCTCGATTTTGTGACTAACTATAGTTAGTTCTTTCCTTTTGTTTTAGAATCTTTTGTTAATTATTTCTTTATGATGATGGTGTTGATGGTGATGGTATCAGGGGGTTGCACTTGTCATGAAACCAGGGTCACTCTTGACAGTTGGTTTCACTGAGAATCAAACTCAGGACCTCCCACATTCAAAGCCTGGTCTTTACCACCCAGCACACCCCAGAATCCTATTATTTCTTTATTCCCCTTTTTCCCTATCAAACTTGTAGAGACTAATAGCTCTTGTAGGTATTCTTCCTTTATTTTTAATGTGTTTTCTCTTTAGTTTTGTGTTTCTCTTCTCTTTATTTTGAGACATTTTTCAGATTTTGTTTGTAATTTTCTTCCTTTCTTTTTTTTTTTTTAGGGCACACCCAGAAATGCTCAAGGCTTACTCCTGGCTCTGTGCTCAGAGATCACTCCTGGAGAAGCTCAGGGAATCAATCATATGGGGTGCCGGAGAATAAACTCAGGCTGACTGCATACAAGGCAAGCACCCTGCCCTCTGTACTATCTCTCTGGCTCCTTATCTTCAATTTCTACTTTTCCTTATCCTGTGTGATGGTATCTGTTATGTTTTCCATGTGAGGCCTAATTTCATTCAATGTGCTTCTCATAACCAACATCTCTGCTTGGAATGCTTTAATTCTTTAATGGTATCAATCTTTATGAGAAGCACTTTTTTAAAATAAGTAATATTGGACTAACTTTTCTGTGTTTAGTTGAGATGCTCGAAATTCTATTACAGTACTTCTTTCCAGTGTTTCACTATTATTGCTTCCATTTCTGTCTCTTTAAGCAAATGAAATGAGCATAGCAAATGAAATGAGAACTAGAAAGAGGCCTCCATCTTCAATAGGACAAAGTCACAGCCCCAAACCAGAGACCACAGAGCAAACTTGCCAGTTATTGCAGGATTAGAATCTGAACAGTAAAGAGACATGCCAAGTACCTTTTGGAATACACAGTTAAAACTCAGCTCTCTCCAAAAACCAAAATGGATGCTTGGTTAATATTTCTTTCACTCTATTGAAGAGATATGAAAGCATGGGTTGCCCCAGAGACTGAGATCGGTCCTGCTGAACATATGAGCAGCACTGCAGGAACCACCTCCCTGACTTGCCTGCAGAGAGGGCAATGCACATGGGATGATAGGAGGAAGAAGAGGGGGAACATTAGACAGTACCATGGGAAGAATGTGTAACGCGCACTGAAAGTTGAGTGGAGATACCCAAGGAAAAGGAATTATCAGGTGACTTCATGAAAACAAAACCTATGAATTTGAAGTCTCCTTCAAATATTCTTTCCAATCCCCCTTTCTCTTTTCTACTTACTATACTATTATCCAACTAGTAAAGAACTCCTTTGATAAGAATAATTTAAAATCCTTAATGAAATTAGTACATTTAAATTGCCAAGAAAGAGAAAATACACAGAAAGAAATTTTTAAAAAATGAGCATGCCAAAATATATTGCCCATGGGCCGGAGTGTTAGTCCAGTGTGTTGGGTGTTTGCCTTGCACGCAGCCGACCCAGGTTCAATCCCTGGCATTGAGGTTTAACCTGGAGATTTTCAGCTTGGAATTTGCCTCCTCTGGGTTTCCTGTTCCTCCCTAGTACACACTAATTTTTTTAGATTTTTTTTCTGGGAATTACACCTCAGTCTAATTTTGGTTAGCGGCTTTTAGTTGGCACGCTCGTTTGTTCCTAGTCCTGGATTTAAAATCCCCTCTAACACATCTGTAGTTTTCAGTTTCCTATATTTTCTTCCTTTTGTTCTTTCAATCTTATGTGAACTTCAAACCTCCTCTTTCTGTCCATCTATTCTATCTCTCTGTCTGTCAATTTCTTCCTCTAGTAATCTGATTTTATCGTATCCTTCTTCTGCCTTCAACTTTACTTCAATTAAATCCTGTTAATAATTTTCTTTCCTTCTTCTTTCTTTAATTTTAAATCCTGTTCTTCTAATTTCGATTAAATCCTGTTCTTCTAATTTTTCCTCATTTTAAAATCTAGTTAATAATTTACTTTCTTCTTCTATTCTGATTTAAATCCTTTCTTCTATTTTCCTGATTTAAATCCTGTTCTTCTAATTTTTCCTCAATTTAAAATCTTAATATTCTCTCTTCTTCCACCGTTTCAACCCTTATCCCCTCTCCTGTTCACTTACTTCTCCCTCTCTCAACTTTCCTCCACACAGTTAAAAATACACTGTTTGTGAAAAGATAATATTCTCAGAAGAACTTTTAGACTGGCTTTTATTTCTGAGCCATAAAGATATCAACCTATATCCTCCCCCTGTCGATAGACCAGCGTGTTCGTGGTGCCCCACGGCGCCAAATTCCCGGGTCCCCATCTGGGAAGCAGTTCCTCACCTCCCGGGCGGTTTAAAGCTTTACTATCGCAGGCAACAAACAGCAAGGAAAACCCGTTACCAGCTAAACCCCACATGGCCAACCCACCACAACCCAGGAAAAACCCCCAAACCGGCCGCTCCCCACTCAGACCTTCCCCCATTTTATGGAAAGCAGGAGGGCCATGCCCTAGGTAGTCCCTCCCGCATCTCACCTAGCCCCTTTACTGTGCTAATGTTTTGAGCCGATGCCTTGAAATGTGAAGGGATTTCTGAGATGGCATGTCACTGTACCAGATCAACACCAAGCCAGTTAAATATTTCTCCAAGCCTTCCATCTCCTCTCGTTTTATTTAAGCCTGCTTGTTTGTTTGAAGCAAACAGCATTCCCTTCTAATTACTATTCCTCTCCAGGCTATACTTGGTAAGATCTACTAGTCCCGGATTGTGATACATGGGAATATAACCAGCTAACAGCTACTGGTCGATACTGCCACTTAGACTACCCCCTTATCTACAGAATGATCTCGGGAGGCAATCCAGAGCGATGCACGCCCTGAGTCCTGCAACAGCACCCAAAACGGTCCCCTGTCGGGGATGCTGCTGGGGTCCCCGACAGTGTCAGGACAGAAGTTCTCTTCTACCTCCAAGGACACCGGGGAACAGATGAAAACTCAGGAGTCCGGTGCAGTTCCAAAAAGGCTTTTAATAGTACAAAAGCTCTTCCACAGCACTCCAACATAATGAACAAACTCTAGCTCTGGTCTCAACTTAGACCATACAAAAGAGCCTAAGTCTCCCACCAAAGAGAGAGGATCTCACCCAAGATGAGTCCTACTCAGAAGAAGGAGCAAAAGGCCAAAGAGCAAGAAGCCAAAAGCCAAAAGTAAAAAGCCGCAGGAGCCAAAAGCCAAAAGCTGAGGAGCCAAAAGCCGAAAGCAAAAAAGGCCCAGAGGCCTCAAGTCAGTCCCTTATATACACCAAAGTAATCCAGGAAGGTCATGTCAGCAAAGAACCCTAAACAGAGTGTAGAAGAGTGGTGTCACCCCTATTGCAGGTATAAACAAAGGTTACACCAAGGACTAATCTCTTCTTCTAAGATTATCTCTTATGTAAAACACTGGAGAGAGGGGAGGGGTCTGATATAAAGTAATGCATCTTAATTTCATGAGCTTCATGTAATCTAGATGGTACCCACAAGGTCCTTCTTATTATTATCTGCACCAGGGTGATTCTGAGTATCTTGTTCTCATGTACTGAAAGGGTCACTCTTGCCTGCTTAGAGCAAACTAGTATGATCCTTCCTATAGTCTTCCTATAGTCTCAACGTAGCCAGGCTGGTAGTCTCCTGGTAAATTCTAACTGTCCCATGCTGGGTGCAGTGGGTATAAAGAGGAGCTATGCCCAATCTAGAAAACATAGAAGTCTTCGTAGATGTATAAGTCAGAAGTTATTCAATCAAGGTGACTTCTGTAACTGCCACACCCTCTAGTAGTGTTTACGTAGAAGAGAGGTCTCATTAGAATGAACCTTGGCTTAAATAGATTAAGCTGGGAGTGGGCAAAACAACAAAGCTCCCAAACTAGCTAAACCTGTCCTCCAACAGTCCCTGAGCACTGCCAGGAGTAATTCCTGAGTTCAGAGCCAGGAGTTACCCCTGGGTATCGCTAGATGGACCCAAAAGCTATATGTATATATATACATATATATCCATATATTATACATATATAAACATATATATACATATATATGTATATATATACATATACATATTTCTCAAGGAAAGAGAGGAAAGATGTACAGATAAGTTTTCCATATTATCAAAGAAATTTCAAACAAGACTATAATTTGTGATGAGAAAAGACCTCAAAAGAAAAATAATAATTCAAAGACAAATTATAAAATGAAAGGTAAAAAACAAGCTAGTAGATTTGGAATAAAAATGGAAGAATAAACATCCTAGAAATAGAATCTATGTTAGAAGTCACAGAAAATATAGTATATAAAATAATAATTAACCTTAAACCATAAGGAAATCACAAAAACTGGAATGAATAATAGCAAAAAAGAAGGGAAGGGGAAGGAAGGGGAGGGAAGGGAGTGAAGGGGAAAGGAGGGAGGGAGGGATGAAGGAAGGAAGGAAGAAAGGAAGGAAGGAAGGAAGGAGGAAGGGAGGGAGGGAGGAAGGAAGGAAGGTTGGAAGGAGGAAGGGAGGGAGGGAGGAAGGAAGGAAGGGAGGAAGGAAGGAAGAAAGAAAGGTTGGAAGGAAGGAATGTTGGAAGGAAGGAAGGAAGGAAGGAAGGAAGGAAGGAAGGAAGGAAGGAAGGAAGGAAGGAAGGAAGGAAGGAAGGAAGGAAGGAAGGAAGGAAGGAAGGAAGGAAGGAAGGAAGGAAGGAAGGAAGGAAGGAAGGAAGGAAGGAAGGAAGGAAGGAAGGAAGGAAGGAAGGAAGGAAGGAAGGAAGGAAGGAAGGAAGGAAGGAAGGAAGGAAGGAAGGGGAAATTTTCATATAAATGACCATGTAGTCAGGAAACCATGGACAGAGTGAAAAAAGCAAGTGTCTTTGACTTCTTCACAGTGCTGAAGTCAGAGGGCCAACATCTAAGAAGTCTGAAGGAAAGAAAAAGTGATTTAAGGATTGTACACATGGCAAGTTAGAACTTTAATGTGTATGACTGACATTCCTCCTCAGCATGTAAAGTATCAGGGAACCCTCGAAAAACAGCTCATGAATGAAATCTATCAACCAAGGGATTAGACCAAACTCTAAAGTCATAAACTCTAGAACAGAGAGCCTAGGTGTATTCATTTCCTGGGGCTGCCTTAGTAAAATACAATAAACTGGGCAGCATGGTACGACAGAAATTTATTGTCTATAAGTGTAAATTTGAGATGTTGGCATGGTCATCTCCAAAGAAACTATGGGAGGACTTTGCCTTGCTTCCTCCTGTTCCTGTGGCTCTAGACACTCCTTGATTTATAGCAGCATAATTTCAATATTCCCACAGGTTCTCCCGACAGCTTATATAGTCTCCCCACAGTCATCCTCCAAATTTTACTTTATATGGACACCACTGACACACTCTAATGACATTATTTTAATTTTATTATCTCTGCGAAGACTATTTCTAGGTTACATTCTGAAATACTGGGAATTTGAATACCAACATACCATTTTCTTGGAGAAAAGAATTGAATTCTACTATGAATTCATTAATGCTGGGATAACACAAATAGGTGAGTACTTAGTCCATTAAATATAAAGCTAAGTCTAATAACAGCAAGAAATATAGAGAACAAAATGAAACGAGGTCAATTTTTATTGCATTTGGGCTATGAGATAAGTGTGGACAACTGTTCCTGATCCATGCAAAAAGTCAATAGATATCACTTAAAATAAAATGTCTCCCTCTGCCTCTCTTTTTTTTAGGGGGAGTATATTCAGTCTCTTAATGTTTTACCTTTTCCCCTTAATTCTAAAAAAAAACTAATATTTCAAGAACTTGTGGTAAAGTAATCACCAATTTAGCCATTTCTAAGTTTCTCTTCCATTTTCCATCATTAAATTCAAGTAAAATATTAAAATTACTCACACAAAATATGGCCCTATTTTTATAAAATTGATCGATTATTCTATTTACTCACTGGCCTGCAAGTCTTTATTGTTGTTTGACAGATAATGGTGCTATCTTTGGACAGTAGAACTTAGTGCATTTAAAATTAAAAAAAAAAAACAGCAAAACAATTCCTCATTGTACTTTTCTATATAACTTGGATTTTTATAATAAAATATGTTGTTTTGAACAAAAGCAATTAATCACTGCTTTATTTTCGCCATTTTTTTCATTTTGGGGGGCACTGGAATGGGTATTCAACTTTATGTTGTAGGAGGAACGGGGGATGTTAGGATCTAGGTGGTTCTGGGCTCCCAGTTCCCAGTAGCCCTGTGACAGGACACTTCTCAACTGTAAAGAGCATCTCAGACGTTAATAACTTTGCAGGGCCATAGAGATGGCACAGGGTGTAAGGCTGCCTTGCACTCAGTTTACCCTAGTGTGATCCTCACTGCCAGGCCCGCAGGTGGTGGGGGGAACCTAAATAAATAAGTAAAAAGACCTTTTCAAGGTCTGACTCAGCCTCTGAAAAAGGTGCATGTCCTCAGATAGCAAAATGTGTAAGCAATTTCCTCTAAATTGTTTTGTTTTGTTTCGGGGTCACACCCAGCAATGCTCAGGGCTTACTACTAGTTCTGCACTCAGGAATCACTCATGGAGGTGCTCAAGGGACCATACGGGAAGTCGGGGATCAAACCCAGATTGGGAAGTGCCCTTTCCACTGTACTGTTGCTCCAGCCCCACTCCCTCTAACGTGAGGTTTGGCACATGTTCCACTGTGACATCAAAGCCCCTGGGTTCAGACAGAACACACCTGGCAGGCAGCTCTATTCTTGACCCCATCCAGAGAACTGCCTGACAGTTGTCCTAAGTGCAGAGCTGTGCTTCAAACGCCCCCCCACTAGCCCATACTCTAGCCACACTTAAAATACATATAAATAAACAAACGACGGAAAACAATTCTAGGCAGATAATAGTCGATCATCATTCATCACTTTTTGTTCTTTTTCTCTCTGGCTGTTCCCCAGTGTTTGGCAGGAAATATGTCTTTATTACTTCTTTTCCTGTATTTTAATGGAAATGGTGGAGGTTTCTGTGTTAGCAATACACTGTCAGCTGAGGTTTGGGGAGGGGTGATGGATGGGTTCCAGCCTTTCACGCTGTAACCAGGTGTTGGTACTCGCCTCAGCTCCTTTCACACTACATGGAGTGACAGGTGTCACCACAGAAGCCACTATCAACTCAGTGGCAGTGATGAGGGACTGCAGAGGCTATGGCAGGGAAGGCTTGGGATAGGGACTCAGCCTAAGCCAGTGCTTTCTCAGGTGGCTTGAGAAAATCTAAGTGGGTGTGGTCCTGTGGTCTTGCATACTGGCTCAGCCAAACAACAGGGCCTCATGTGCAGCTTATGTTTCTAAGGGACAGAATCCTTGGACAAGGGATCAGCAAAACAGTCTCAAGGCCTTGGATGAGTAAGACCCCAGGATCCAGTGGAACACAGCAGGAGCCCAGAGGACCGCGCTGCCAGCACTACATGGGGAACCTTCTTGGAAAATGTTTCTAGAATCATTTTTTTCCTCTAAAACCAAAATGGTGCTTATTAAACACATAAAATTATTAAAGCTTACAGAAAGTTTGTTTGTCTCCAATAATTCAATTCTTGCATCTCTGTTTTTCATCTAAGTCGAAGAATTCTCTACTGCAGTCCCCCAGCCCACCCCCTTCTCTTTGCTCCTTATACAGCTGAGACAGGCTCTGATTACTCACAGGCTGAGGAGCTATGTGATCCCATTCATTTAATCCCCGCACCAGAGAACATCCCCTCTCCCTTGCTCCTCCTGATAACTTATATCGCTCTTCCCAACCTTTTATTCTTCTCTGATGCTACATATTTTGCATGCAGGAGCCTGGGGTTTAATCTCAAGTAGTGCATGGTCCCAAGAGCACAAAGCTGGAAGTAGACCCAAACAACACCAGGTGTGTACCAAAACAAACAAAACATAGGTATCTTGTGTTCTACTGTGTCTGCTGAGGTTTTCTTTCCCTCTTGGATAACACTGATTTGGGCAAAGAGCTTTGGTGTTACTTATTCATGCACACTTCCTTGCGTCCTCTTTCGTCTTCTTTCCACTACAGTTGAAATTGCTAGGGCTTATTGGTGGTTGTATTCATCAAGTGAAGGTCGATTACAGACAAACAAAATGAAAATCTTTTCCTGGGGCCTTCTAGCTGCCTCTGAGACTTCTGCTTACAGTAACTGCTGACGGAAGTCCCCGCCTTATCCAGTTTCAAAACTTGTGACCAGGGAACTATATTTAGCACTTTATGGCAACCACGTCTACTCATTCATTCCTCATCCTGTTCAGATCAGGCTTCTACCACATCCATTGCACCGACATGCGTACCTGCTAATCTGATTGCCAGGGGTGGTACTGTCACCCGCCTAATCTTCTATTCATCTGTGAAACTACTGAATAGTTTCGCCATCTTAAAAAGGAATCATTAATTCCTCACACCGATTTCTCTCTCAATTTTCAACATTCCTCTCTTGAGTAGGTTTCTCTTTCTCCTCTACCCATTAGTTTTCAGGTTCTTATTGCCACATGAAAGTTATTTTACTCTGGTATATTGATGGCCTGCCCTACAGCCATCTATTTCAAGCCCAGGTAAGCCTGATCCAGAGACTCAGAGACACAGGGTAAAGCTGCTACCGGCTCCCCTGTGCCCAGCTGATCATAAGGCGCTCAGGAGAGAAGGTGGGTTCTAGCCCTGGCCCACCATCCCAGCAGAGCCTAGCAAGAAGCCAGAGGAATCCTCACACCATGAGGGTCGCCATTTTCTTTCTTTCTTTTTTTTTTTTTTTTTTTTTTTTGCTTTTTTTGGGTCACACCTGGCAATGCTCAGGGGTTACTCCTGGCTCTGCACTCAGGAATTACTCCTGGTGGTGCTTGGGGGACCATATGGGACGCCGGGATTGAACCGGGCAGGCACAGGCCGGCCGCATGCAAGGCAAACGCCCTACCGCTGGGCTATCGCTCCAGCCCCAGGGTTGCCATTTTCAACATCCAGCCTCCACAGCTTGTCAGGCGCCACCCAGCAGAAAAGCTGATCTTTCCCCAGTTCATCAATATATGTGCATGAGATGAGAGGCTACTACAAGAGTATCCCACTCGCATGGCAGAGTCTGACAAGCTACCCGTGTCATATTTGATATGCCAAAAGCCAGTAACAATTATAGACCTCATTCCCACTACCTGAAGGAATGATTTGAGGCTTTTTTGTGTTCCTGGAGTGAGCAGTTGCCCTTGGGCTACACTAGAACGTGACAGGACATATGGAGATGTTACTGGTGCCCGCTCGAGCAAATTGATGAACAACAGGAAAACAAGCGATATAAGTGATAAGAGTGATTTTGATGGCCAAATGTCTCCCAACCCAGCCTTCCCCCAAGTTCCAGTTTTATAATATCAAAACCCACAGGATGCCTTTCTTCAGTTAAAACTGAGTGTCCCAAGCACAGCTTCTCCTTCTGGGTTCATTGCTCAGGGAAGTCTGTTTATATATAGAAATGAAAGCTATCTTGAGGTCCCCAAAGCACAAGTGGTCTATGAGAGGCACAATTCCTTTCATTGGTTTTATGATTATGATATCACAGCCTCAAGGGATTTAGCAGATACTAAGTTCAGAGAGGAAGTTCTATTGTACTTCCTCCTACACTTGCTTTTAAAGGTCTTAATCATGGGAAATAAAAAATTAAGAGAGATAGCTATCTTTCTTTGCACCTGTGATGGGGCATGTGGAGACAAGAATGAAGAGTGTACTGGTAGGATCCCTAGAACTGTTCCATGTGTTCAGCAAAAAAGAACATTCAGTGTTGGTGTGGACGTGGGTAAAAGGAAACTTCATTCACCTGCTGGTGGAAATATCCACTGGTCTAGCCTTTTTGAAAAGCAATATGGGTGCTCTCCCCAAAAAATAAGAGTTCATCAATACCACTCCTAGGAATATACTCTGGAGATCCAAAAACAGAGCAGAAACACTATCTGCACTTCTGTATTAATTGCAGCTCTATTCACAAGAGCCAGAATCTGGAAACAACCCAAGTGCCTGAGAACAGAAGACTGGTTAAAGAAACTGTGGTACATCTACACAATGGAATACTATTCTAGGCAGCTGTCAGAAAAGATGAAGTCATGAAATTTACCTGCAAATGGATGGACATGGAGACTATCATGCTGAGTGAAATTAGATAGAAGTAAAAGGGCAGATATAGAATGATTGCATTCATTAATGAGATATAAATATATATCAGTGTTCTACTAATTGTGGGAAATGGAATGTCAGACTAGAACTCACCATTGAATATACACAAAGAGACTTATATGATAAACTCTACATGTCTGTAGAGCAAGCCACCATGTGTAAAAGAAGAGAGAGAGATACAGACAGAGAGAGAGGGGGAGGGAATAAAAAGTGCCTGCAATAGAGGCAGGCTGGGGTGGGTAGGGAGGGAATGTGGGGACATTGGTGGTGGGAATGGGGCACTGGTGGAGGGATGGGTGCTGGAACACTGTATGACTGACACCCAATTATGAACATATTTGTAATTGTATATCTTACAATGGTATAATGAAAAATAATAAAATTAAACAATTAAAAATAAGAGTTCACTTTCCATGTGATCCAACAATTCCATTTCTTGGGATATACCCAAGGACCCAAAAACACAATGCAGAAAAGACATTACATTGCTGTCTTCATTGCAGCACTGTTCATAACAACAGTCAAAATCTGGAAACAACTAAACTGTCCAAGAACAGATAACTGGGTAAAGAGACAATGTACATATGCACAATGGAATACCATATAGCCACAGAACAGATAAAGGCATGCCTCTTTCTTCTATATGGATAGATCTGGAGAGTATCATGCAGAATGAAATTAGTCAGAGGCAGAGGAACAGGCACAGGACAAACTCTTTCATATGAGGAATATAAAACACAATAGGGGGATTTTTTGTCCTTTTTTGTTATTATTTTATTACACCACCTTTAGATATACAATACAAGATGCTCATGTTTGAGTTTTGGTTCTACAGTGTTCCAACACCCATCCCTCCACCCATGCCCATCTCCCATCACCATGTCCCCACCTCCCCTCCCCCCTACCCCAGCCCCCAGTTCTGTATCTCCTTTCTCTCTTTCTCTCTGACTCTCCCTGCCACTTCCTTTCCTACACATCGTGGAACATTGTATATTCTAGGACATGATTGGTTTCCACTAGTTTGATGGACCCCTGCGGCCGCACAACTTGGGGAGCCTCATGGTTGGCTGAGCTGGGGGGAGAGCTGAGTGCCAGCTCTCCCCCATTGTGATTGAGTCTCTACCTGCTATGGCCGGTCGCTCTGGGGCAGTTCTTGGGCAGGGACACTGGGCCTCCAGGACAAGATGGAGAGGGAAAGGGTTGCCCCAGCTCCATCTGACAAATGCCCAGTGACTTCTGCTTCTGGGAACTGCCTACCTGGGCTCGAACTAGGCTACTCTGTTAATCTGATCTTGAGATTAGCATCTTTCCTGGGTGGGTTCTGATGTGCTGGGCGTCCGGACAGTGAAAATGGCAGCTATTGTAGTGGACAAGTTTCATCCAGCTGCTTCCAAGCCCCCCAGACGTGATGGCCCACTCCCAAAGCCCATCTTTCAATAGGCTTCAGGGCTGGGATAACTCTGCTCCAGCCTACCAACAAAATGGCATGACCCAGAGACATAAGCCACAGGGTTAGGGATACAATTTTTGTGTTCCCTTTACATACTCAGGGAGATGACTGACAGGGCTATAGCCTCAACACAACCAAGCCGGTGCATGCTAACACACCTGCCTGATCTAAAGTCACAAGCCAACCAGATAGGCAAGGAAGAAATCAAGCTATCATTATTTTCAGATGACATGATATTATAATTAGAGAACCCTAAACTCTTGACCCAAAATCTCTTAGAAACAATAGATATGTATAGTAGAGTGGCAGGGTACAAAATCAATACCCAAAAGTCGGTGGCTTTCCTATACACAAATAACGAAAGAGAAGAAAGGGATATTAAGAAATCGATTTCATTCACAATTGTGCCACAGAAAATCAAATACCTAGGAATCAGCTTAACCAAGTGTGTAAAGGATCTATACAAAGAGAACTACAAGACACTGCTTCAAGAAATAAAAGAGGACACGAGGAAATGGAAACACATTCCCTGTTCACGGATGGGGGAGAATTAACATTGTCAAGATGGTAATACTCCCTAGAGCTTTGTACAGATTCAATGCGGTTCCTATAAGGATACCCATGACATTCTTTAAAGAAATTGACCAAACACTCCTGAAATTCGTATGGAATAATAAACCCCCCACGGATAGCTAAAGCAATCCTTGGGAAGAAGAAGATGGGAGGCATCACCTTTCCCAACCGCAAACTGTACTACAAAGAAGCAGTAATTAAAACAGTGTGGTACTGGAATAAAAACAGACCTGTAGACCTATGGAATAGAGTTGAGTATCCTGACACCCACCCTCAAAGACATGATCAGTTAATCTTTGATAAAGGTGCAAAGAGTCCAAGCAGGAGTAAGGAAAGCCTCTTCAACAAGTGGTGCTGGGAAAACTGGACAGCTACATGTAAAAAAATGAATTTGGACCTGTGTCTAACACCTTGCACAAAAATCAGATCAAATTGGATTAAAGATCTGAATATCAGACCTGAATCCATAAAGTACATTGAAGAAAATATAGGAAAAACCCTCCACGACATTGAAGCTAAAGACATCTTCAAAGGTGAAACACCATTAACAAAGCAACTAGAAGAAAATATAAACATATGGGACTACATGAAACTAAAGAGCTTCTGCACCTCGAAAGAAACAGTGACCAAGATAGAAAGACAGTCCACAGAATGGGAAAGAATATTCACCCAATACCCATCTGATAAGGGGTTAATATCCAGGATATATCAGGCACTGGTACAGCTATATAAGAAGAAAACAGCCAACCCCATTAAAAAATGGGGGAGAAGAAATGAACAGAAATTTTGACAAGGAAGAAATTCGAATGGCCAAAAGGCATATGAAAAAATGCTCATCATCACTCATCATCAGAGAGATGCAAATCAAAATAACAATGAGATATCACCTCACACCACAGAGACTGGCCCATATCCAAAAGGGTAAAAGCAACTAGTGCTGGCGTGGATGCAGAGAAAAGGGGACTCTCATACATTGTTGGTGGGAATGTCAACTTGTACAACCTTTCTGGAAAACAATATGGACATTCCTCCAAAGACTAGAAATTGAGCTCCCTTTTGACCCAGCCATACCACTCCTGGGAATATACCCTGGTAAGCCAAAAACACACAGCGGAAACACAATCCGCACTTTTATTTTCACAGCAGCACTATTCACAATAGCCAGAACCTGGAAACAACCAGTATGCCTGAGAACTGATGATTGGATAAAGAAACTGTGGTACATCTACACAATGGAATACTATGCAGCTGTTCGGAAAAATGATGCTATGAAATTTGCCTATAAATGGATGGACATGGAAAGGATCATGTTGAGTGAAATTAGTCAGAAGGAAAAGAGAGAGACATAGAATGACTGCATTTATTTGCATGACATAAATATATCAGGCGATCTTACCAAAAGTGGAAATTACCACAGACGTGTGGAGTCAGAGGTTAGGTAAGATAGAGAAGGGAACATGTGTGAATAAATGTTAAAAAGGGCTGATACCAACATAGAACTGAGTATTAAATATAGGCCAGAAAATGCACATGATGGCTTCTAAGTGTATGTAGTGCAACCCACAATGTGTAAGAGAAAGAAAAAGAGAGAGAGAGAGAGAGAAAAGAGATAAAGAACCTGCCATTTAGGCAGGCTGTGGGGGGGGGGGGAATTGGGGACATTGGTGGTGGGAAATGGGCACTGGTGGAGGGCGGGGTGCTGGAACACTTTGTGACCGAAACCTCCAAACATGAACAACGTTGTAATTATATATCTCACGGTGGTATAATAAAATGTTTAATAAAAAAAAGAAAAAATAACAAAAAAATAAAGTCACAAGCCACAGAGCTGGAGATGAAATCTAGGATTTTACTAACAAAATGGGCATCTACTCAAATCCAGGGCAAAAAAAGAGAAAGAAAGAAAAACCGTAAAACAGAGACACAGCTGCAGGCCTCTGGGTGCCTGCCCTAAAGCCCTGCAAGCAAAGTGGTCGAAACAAAGCCATGAGCACAGAACTGAAGGTAAAATTTTTGGTTTTCCTCATAAGCTGGGGGAAACTAGAGGCATGGCTGTTCACAGCCTAGCCCAGAGCCTCTGCCAGCCCTGCAAGCAATCAATGGGACCCAGAGGCACAGCCAAAAGGCTGGAGATACAATTTTGGTTTTTTTCCCCCTAATGAAATGTGGGGGAGGCCCTGGTTGAGGCACCTCCATGAAGAGTAGGAGTTGACTTTTAGACTTTCACTATGTATCTCGGTAGAGTCTTAATCTAATCAACCTGGAATCAAATTCTAAATTGCCAAAAACAATACAAACCTTCATAGGTCAACAACCCTTCAGAGGTCAATTATTCTAGATATTTTTAACACACTGGGTATTTTCTTTCTATCAACCTAGATTGGAAATTAATAGAACACATGACTTCAAAAGTTTTCAAGACTGCTGTTGGCTGCTTCAGTTTAGATAATACAGGCTAATTTTTAACAATTAAACAGCATATGACTCTAGGAATCTATGTTTTAAACTAAATTATTAAATTTAGTACACATTTCTATTTATCACAATTTTCTAAAGCCAGTATTTTTCTGTCAGATATTCTGATATTTTCCTGTAAAAGCCTATGTAAAAGAAAAATAATTGTATACATTTAGATACAAAAGTCATCAGCTCTGACTAAAATTTTAGAAGCAAGTAATACGTTAAGATGCCAGAATTTGTATAAACTTAGAAACTCTTTGATTTAACTTCTATTATATTTTACAGAGGTATAAATATTGCTGAAGCTACACTCTCTTTGTAAAATATCTAGCTGAAATTAGTTTGCATACAAGGTAAAGTCCTGCAGTTATTGTGTGTAGAGCTCACTTATCTCACCCTGAGCTTTAGTTCCCAAGTCCTTCCTAAACAGTACAGGTTCTGAAACTCAGGTGCTAAAGCATTCTATTTTTTTAATAATACATGTAGACTGAGAATTCCAATTTCTTTTATAGGTCCAATATCCTGTTTAGAAAATGTTATCTTGGAAAAAGACCAAAAAATGGAACAGCAGCAGAACAGAGAACATTTGGATGAATTTAATAGGAACAACATAAGAATCATTGGAGTCCCAGAGGGACAGGAAGGCAACACCAAGGAAATAGGAAGCGTTAAAGACATCCTGTTGGAAAGTTCCCAGAGTTAAAGGATGCAGGCATCCAGATCCAAGAAGCCCTAAGGGTACCAACAAGAAGAGACCCCAATAAAAATATTCCAAGATATACTAGTCAAAATAATAGATGCCATAGATAGAGACACGATTCTTCAAATGGCAAGATCAAAGAAGGAAATTCTATACAAAAGAGCATCCATTCGACTTTCAGCAGACCTATCAGAAGAGACCCTCCAAGCCTGAAGGCACTGGTGGAATATAGTGAAAAAAAACTCAATGAAATGCATACCACACCAAGAATTCTTTACCCAGCTAAACTCTCATTCATATTTGAAGGACAGATACACAGCTTCTTGGATAAGCAACAGCTCAGGAACTTTGTAGATTCAAAACCAACCTTAAAATAAGGGCTGAAAGAGCTACTCTAAGATGAGACATAACCCAAAAGAACATCAAACTAATACAGAAAGATGGCACAAAATCCCATGACAATAATATCTCTCAATGGTCTAAATACACCACTTAAGAGACACAGAGTGGCAAAATGGATCAAAAAAATTGAACTCAACATTCTGCTGCCTTCAAGAAACACAACTGAACAATCAGAGCAAAGGAAGGCTCAAAGTAAAAGGCTGGAAAACAATTCTTCACTCAAACAGCCCTTCCAAAAAGGCCATCGTGGCCATATTGGTATCCAACAACATAGACTTCAGGCTGAAGAAGGTCAGAAAGGACAGTGAAGGTCATTTCTTAATAATCAAGGGATATGTATCACGATCACGATCTTCCCGTTAATCATCTATTTGCTAGAGCGGCACCAGTAATATCTCAATATGTCCTGTCACATGCTGTAGAGCCAAGGGCATCGGCTTGGTACAGAACAAAAACCTCAAACCATTATATTAGGTCATGAGAATGATCTAATATAATTCTTACTGGCATTTGGCATATCAAATACAAACGAGCAGCTTGCTAGGGCTTGCCGTGGGAGGCATACTCTATAAACACCTCCAAATAAAGCCTTTATTGATGAACCGCGCCGCTTCAGCCAAGAGAGCCAGGCTGTGATGGGCTGGTCGGCTGGGTGGAGTTCTGATGAGAGGGAAGTCCAATGTGGAAAATGGCGGCGCCATGGAGTGGGTGGGGTCGTCTGGCTTGTTGTGAGGTTCTGCCGGGGTGGTGGGCAGGCTGGAACCCACCATGCCTCCCGACTGCCTCATGAACGGCTGGGCACAGGGGGCAAGGAACCGCTCTGCCCCATGTCTGAGAGTCTCTGGACCAGCATACCTGGGCCGGATTGAGGAAGAAACTGCTCCAGGGTGGGTGTCGATGATCCGGGCTGTGATGGGCTGGTCGGCTGGGTGGAGTTCTGATGAGAGGGAAGTCCAATGTGGAAAATGGCGGCGCCTGGAGTGGGTGGGGGTCGTCTGGCTTGTTGTGTTCTGCCGGGTGGTGGGCGAGGCTGGAACCCACCATGCCTCCCGACTGCCTCAACGGCTGGGCACAGGGAGAGCAAGGAATCGCTCTGCCCCATGTCTGAGAGTCTCTGGACCAGCATACCTGGGCCGGATTGAGGAAGAAACTGCTCCAGGGTGGGTGTCGTGATCCGGGCTGTGATGGACTGGTCGGCTGGGTGGAGTTCTGATGAGAGGGAAGTCCAATGTGGAAAATGGCGGCGCCATGGAGTGGTGGGGGTCGTCTGGCTTGTTGTGAGGTTCTGCCGGGTGGTGGGCCAAGGCTGGAACCCACCATGCCTCCCGACTGCCTTATGAACGGCTGGGCACAGGGAGAGCAAGGAACCGCTCTGCCCCATGTCTGAGAGTCTCTGGACCAGCAACCTGGGCCGGATTGAGGAAGAAACTGCTCCAGGGTGGGTGCGATGATCCGGGCTGTGATGGGCTCGGCTGGGTGGAGTTCTGATGAGAGGGAAGTCCAATGTGGAAAATGGCGGCGCCCATGGAGTGGGTGGGGTCGCCTGGCTTGTTGTGAGGTTCTGCCGGGTGGTGGGCCAAGGCTGGAACCCACCATGCCTCCCGACTGCCTCATGAACGGCTGGGCACAGGGAGGCAGGAATCGCTCTGCCCCATGTCTGAGTCTCTGGACCAGCATACCTGGGCCGGATTGAGGAAGAAACTGCTCCAGGGTGGGTGTCGATGATCCGGGCTGTGATGGACTGGTCGGCTGGGTGGAGTTCTGATGAGAGGGAAGTCCAATGTGGAAAATGGCGGCGCCCATGGAGTGGGTGGGGTCGCCTGGCTTGTTGTGAGGTTCTGCCGGGGTGGTGGGCCAAGGCTGGAACCCACCATGCCTCCCGACTGCCTTATGAACGGCTGGGCACAGGGAGAGCAAGGATATGTATATCAGGAAGAAATTGCACTCCTAAACATGTATGTACCCTAACGAGGGGCCAGCAAAATACCTAAAAAAACTGCTAACAGACTTCAAAGAAGACATTGACAGCAACACAATTGTAGTTGGAGACTTCAACACTGCTCTATCAAATCTTAATAGATCAACAAGACTGAAATTCACCAAGGAAATACTGGCCCATGGAAACAACCAGAGTGCCCGAGAACTGATGACTGGATAAAGAAACTTTATTACATCTACACAATGGAATACTATGCAGCTGTAAGGAAAAATGAAGTTATGAAACTTGCCTATAAATGGAAGACTATAGACCAATCTCCCTGATGGACACAGATGCTAAGATCTTCAATAAAATACTAGTGAATAGAATCCAAAGAGTCATCAAAAGATTATACACCATGATCAAGTGGGATTCATCCTGGAATGGTTCAACATCCGCAAGTCAATCAACATAATACATCATATCAATAAGAAGAAAAATAAAAACCATATGATCATATCAACAGATGCAGAAAAAGCATTTGACAAAATCCAACACCCATTCATGATAAAAACTCTCCATAAACTGGGAATTGAAGGAACCTTCCTCAGTATAGTCAAAGCCATCTACTACAAGCCTACAGCAAGCATCATTCTCAATGGGGAAAAACTTAAAATGGGAACTGAAGGAACCTTCCTCAAGTTAGTTACAGCCATCTACCAAAAGCATACAGCGATTATCATTCTCAATGGGGGGAAATTGAAAGCTTTCCCCCTAAGATCAGGGATGAGACAAGGCTTCCCACTCTCACCACTTCTATTCAATATAGTACTGGAAGTTCTTGCAAAGCAATCAGGGAAGATAAGAACATTAAGGGTATCCGGAAAGGAAAGTAAGAGTCAAGTTGTCACTATTTGCAGTTGACATGATATTTTACCTAGAGAACCCTAAACTCTATCAAAAAAGCTCCTAGAAACAATAGATTCCTATAGTAGAGTGGCAGGATACAAAATCAATTGTGGGAAATGTTAATGCCAGGCTAGAACTGAGCATTGAGTGTGTACACAAAGGGATTTACATGATAATACCTAAATGTCTGTATGGAAGCCACAATGAATAAGAGAGGGAGAGAGAGGGAAAAGTGGCTGCTATAGAGGCAGGCTATGGGAGGAGAGAGGAGGGAATATGGGGCCATTGGTGGTGGGAATAGGGTACTGGTGGAGGGGCAGATGCTGGAAAAATGTATGACTGAAACCCAAACATGAACGTTTTTGTAATTGTGTATTGCATGGTGGTATAATATAAAAAAAAATTTTAAAAAACCTTTCATCTTACTCATGGTCTAACAAGGTCACAGATTGTAAAACACCGAGACTGTTGGCTGCATATCACTCTGGCAATGGTGCTTGCCCTGAGGATTTCTACTTCTGATTTCAACCTAGCTATAACTTTTCAGTATTTCTCTCTCCCACACACACACACACACACACACACACACACACACACACACACACACACACACACACCACAGTGAATTGACTACAAACATAATGGCAGCTACCAACACATATGTGTGTGCACGCACAATCAATCAATCAATTTGCTCCAGCTGTTTGTCTGACTCATCAAGAATGGCAAGAAGGAAGCTGATGTGGGGCTGAGAAAGGAAGAGACAGATAATCCCTCGGGCAAATCCAGTCATCACCCGACTTGAACTTTGTTCCCCCTTTCAGAGCATTTCACAAAAGACTCAACCCAGTCTTGACCCTACATGGAAACAGGAGAAGAAAATGCTTTATTGGTATGAAGCCTGCAGGTTGAAGTACAACTAAATAGTTATCAGCAACAGGAATTTCATGGCAGACATCTAGGAAGAGATAGCCCTAGTGGCTTCTGGAGCTTGACAAATGCAAAATGAGAGAGGAAGGTACTTTAAAATCACCATTCCTTGCTGTCAGTGAGAATAATTAGTAAGGCATTTCCTGAAAAGTCTGTGTGTGCAGCTGGGAGTTGGGCCTTGGATAGAACCATATGAAAAGGAAGGCGAGAAAATTAGTGTAGCCCCCCTCTTATTTGGTGGAGGGAAAGTCTGTTTTACCCCCCATTCTAATGACAGAGGAGGAAAAGGGGCCCTTGGCAGGAAATTTAGGCTGAATAAGCATCTCTGTGTCCAGTAGGAACTGGACTGTCTTACTCCCGCTTGGTGACCTTCGTACTTCCATGGTGTCAGTTGTGATGAAAGGGTTAGTAACTTGCAGCTGCCTAGGCCAGACAGGGTCAAAGTGGAGAGAGGTCAGGCACCCTTTGGGTTTTGCACAGTCATTCATCCAGGGTCCATCTCACCACACTTTCTGCATAATCTCTGAGGCAAGTTTGCCACACTGGAAGCAGGGGACTTCTGAGGCAGGGGGACTTCTGGGCCCTCCTACGGGATTGTCAGGCTTAAGAACTGCCACAAGTTGATGGTACCTTTTGTCTTCTTTGCCTTTTCACCTCCCTAACTACCCTTTGTTGTCTTTCCTCCTCCTGGTTGTGATCACTGTATCACTGTCTTCCCGTTCATCACTGACTGAATTGAGTGGGCCCCAGTAACATCTCCATATGTCCTGTCTCATGCAAGTAGAGCCCAAGGGCACCTGCTTGCTCCAGGAACATAAAGAGCCTCAAACCATTCCATCAGATCATGGGAATGAGGTCTATAATTGTTACTGGTATCTGGCATATCAAATACGACACAGGTAGCTTGCCAGCCTCTGCCGTGCGGGTAGCATACTCTTGTAGTCATCTCAAAATCCAGTATTTATTGATGAACTGCGCGGCCGCAAGCAGCTGCGCGAGCTGGGCTGTGATATGTTGGTCTGCTGTGTGGAGCTCCGATGAGAGGGGAATCCGAATGTGGAAAATGGAGGCCTCCTGGAGTGGGGGGTCTGGCTTGTTGCAAGGCTCTGCTGGGGTGGCGGGCAAGGACTAGAACCCGCCATCACTCCTGGGCACGTCGTGAGTGGCTGGGCACAGGGAGAGCCAGTAGCAGCTCTGCCCCCATGTCTGTGAGTCTCTGGATCAGCATACCTGAGCGGATTTAAAAAAGACTGCTGCAGGGTGGAACTTCGATGAGCGGGGCTGTGACAGGCTGGTCTGCTGGTTGGAGTTCTGACCGAGAGGGAAGTCCGCATGTGGAAAATGGAGGCCCTCATGGAGTGTGGGGTCGTCTGGCTTGTTGCAAGGCTCTGCTGGACTAGCGGGCCAGGGCTAGAAATAGAGTACTTTCCCCTATTTATCACAACCTAGCCCTGGCCCACCTGGTTATGATAAGTAGGGGAAAGTACTCTAATTCTAAGATAGCAAGTTCCCGTTCTCATTTTTCTGCACCTTTCTTTGCCCAATCTCTGTATCTTTGCCCAATCTCTGTAACATTCTCTGAGTGAGGAGAGTCGAGTAACATTGTGTGTGAGAGGCAATTGGGGGGAAGGGGCTGAAAAATAGTTAGGTATTGATATCTCAGTCCCCTTAGATTGTTTTACAAAAGAAATAGCGCTGGTGAATGGATGGCATTATGGCTAAAGAAGTTCCCATTTAGCCAAATCACCCATTGTCCAATTTATATTTGCCTTAAGGCAAAGGAAATACAATTTATTAGATCTTATGAGTTAAACTTTTCCAGTCTTTCGAGCTTCAAGGGTGAGTCTTGGGAATGGAGAGACTATTTCCCATCAAGGAAGAGAGAGAGAAAGCAGAAACCTAAGTAGTCACAGAATGGAGGGCAGGTGACCCTGGCCTTACCTTCAGAAGGACAGAGTGTAAAGGAGATTTCTCTCATTTTAGGGTGTCCTGACTCCTCAGACCCAATTGCCGGCTTGAAGCACCCCTCACCAGCAGGTAGGTCCCTTAGCCCTTGGGCCAGGTGCTTCCTCTCCAAAAAACCCAAGTGACTGTGACTAGACAGGCAATTGGAAAGCCTGTTCCCACTAGGGAAAGATTCCAAGGAGTTCTCCTGCCCCATAAGGGTATGTTCTGGGACTGCTTGTCCCCAGCTAGAGGCACGAATTCTGAAGTGAAAAACAACATGGCAGAATTGAGACAAAGCAGGGGAGAGTAACTGACTGAAGTGACTTGGAAAGGGGCCCATGGGGACTGTTGTTTTTCGCTGCCCCAGTAAAAATGGAGTAGGAGCTGGAAATTTAGTTTCATAAGACTTTGAGGTTCATAAGACTTTCAGTTTATTTATCCTTAGAGAGGGGCAGGGCAGGGAGGTGAGCACCAAAGCATAGTCTGAAGGGGATTTCCTGCTGTTACCACCACACCCCACTTCATAAGCCCTGCCTGAGGCGTGGTCAGGCGCAGCCTAGAAACTGCACCCTTCCCAAGAACACGCTCCCAATGGCCTAACAAAGTGTCTTTTTCTCTTTCTCAGCAGAAAGAGAAAAGAAAAGAGAAAAAGACAGTCAGTGGGAGCCAAAGCTGAACCTAACTCAAGCTGAAGAAAAGAGAAAGGGAGGCCAAGTAGAACCTCCACCAACCTTGAGCTCGAAGTCCCTCAGAGGTTCCTCAGGGGACCTTTAGGATGCCTGAGGGAATGTCCTCAGCACCCTAACAGTCCTTTAGCAACCTTTATTCTGCTCCCAGGATTCTTAAAGGTAGATACAGAGAAAACATTCTCTGAGTGAGGAGAGTCGAGTAACATTTTGCGTGTGTGTGTGTGTGTGTGTGTGTGTGTGTGTGTGACTAAAGAGTAGCCTTGGACAAGAGGGTCAGTTATCTGGTCAGTCCCCTCTTTATTGTTGCTGCCACACAAACGGTCAGTTGAAAGAGAGAACATATGACCAGCTTGTGTAGATTTGCCCACGCATATCTATATCTATTCTATCTCTATCTCTATTTGAAAGATGTTCTTGAAATAATCAAGATAAAATTTATATATATATATAATAAATTATATATATTATATATATATATATATATATATATATATATATCACATCTGACAACAATGCTCAAGGGTTACTCCTGGCTCTGCACTCAGGAATTACTCCCAGTGGTTCTCAGGGGACCATAAGGAAAGCTGGGGGTCGAACCCAGGCAGGCAGTGTGCAAAGCAAATGCCCTACCTGCTGGACTATTGCTCCAAACTTTTCCTGTATTTATAGTAATTACTTTTTCTGCCTCGTCTATAAATCCTTTGGTCACCTGACTCTCAGTTCCAACCAAGAGAATTGAGTTACAAAAAATAGAAGCATATTGTCCATGGGGCTCCCAGGAGGACAGATGAGTTTTGGGAGTGGGCCCATCACCTCTGGGGTGTGGGGGGTCCCGGAAGCAGCCGGATGAGACTCGCCCACCATACTAGCCGCCACCTTCGCTGTCCAGACGCTGACCATGAGGCCCCCTAAGTTGCGCAGCCGCTATGCAGCGCAGGTCCATCAAACTTGGCCATGTGCAAGGCAAGGATAGACTCTGTATCTATTTCCATAGTGGAAACAGTTATGTCCTTTAATGTATTGCATTCTACGAGGTGTAGGAAAGTTAGGGGGGAGGGAGAGATAGAGAGGAGAGAAATGACATACAGAACCCGCCAAGTAGTTGAGGTGTGGGAGGGGAGGGAGGGTGGGGACACTGGTAATGGGAGATGGGTTCGGGTGGAGGGATGGGTGTTGGAACACTGTAGAACCATAACTCTACATGAGCATCTTGCAATTGTATGTCTAAAAGTGGTGTAATAAAATTTGAAAAAAAAATTCTGACTAGATAGATAAGGGACCAGTATACCAAATACTGTTGGAAATGTTAACGCCAGAATAGAACTGAGCATTGAACGTAGGTAAAGGGATATACATGATACCACCCTCTTGCAATGTGTGTATTGCAAGTCACAATGTTCTAAACAAGGGGGAAAAGAGAGAGACAGAGAGAGACACAGAGAGAGAGACAGAGAGAGAGAGAGAGAGAGAGAGAGAGAGAGAGAAAATAAAAGTGCCTGCCATAGGCTGGGGTGGGGAGAAGGCAATCTGGGGTCATTGGTACTGGGAAGGGGGCCCTGGAGGAGGGCGGGTGCTGGAACACTGCATGACTCAAACCCAATCATGAACAAGCTTTGTAATGGGATAACTCATGGTGATATAATGAATTAAAAAAAATAAATTAAAAATAAGAATAAAAAAATAGAAGCATGAGAAAAGTTTGTTTAACCCTTTGTGCTCCAAAATGCTGGCGTAGGTCTGAGGGAAGGTGACTCCGAGAGGGACAGGAGAACCCTTGACCTGCTCTTTCCATCTCAAGGAAAAACAAGCAAGGAAGGAATATAAATTTCTAAGACTTAATTTAGTCATATAGGAGAGGCATTTTCAGGTAAAAAATTCATACTTGAAAAAATAGACATACTTGTACAATTCTAGTATTGAGATTTTTAACTTGAAAGTCAGGAATGGTATTTTTCAGAATAAAGGGTCCTCCAGAAATTATGATCTGTATGTTTTTGTGTCTGCTTTTTTTGTTTGTTTTTTGTTTGTTATGGGGGCCATCCCTGGCAGTACTTGGGGTGCACTCCTGGCTGTGCTCAAGGGTCACTCCTGACAGTTCTCAGGAGACCACTGGTGGTAGGGGTTGAATTTGGGCCTCCTGCATGCAAAGCATGTCCTCAGCCTATTGAGTGCTCTCTCTCCAGTCTTACGCATTTTTCTGAGGTGAAGTTCCCCTGGCTTTTATCAGAGTCTCAAAAGGGCTCCTGACAACTCAGAGGATAAGAATTTTTCAGTTAGAGATTAACTTAGTAGTATTGATTCTCTGTGAATATATAACAAACTACCCTAAATTTAACAGTGACCAACATGTCACAGGTTTTGAGTCAGAAACTGAAGGGAATTAAATTTGTTCACTCAACTCAGGGTCTCTGGTGGTGTTGTAACCAATGACAGGAGAAGATATGGGAAAGAAGAGGGGCTGGAGAACAGGCAAGGCAGTACACACTATAGAGAGGCAACCGGCTACCTGCTTGAGCCACCTGGGTCTCCCCAGGAAGTGTCTGGGGATCAGGACTGGTCAGAGTTTGCACTTGATGCTGCATGGAAAATGGTCCCCACACTCTAGTTGGCCAATTTTGGGCAAAGCCCTGGCCTCAGGTTGAGCGAGAGATTATAAGGGAGAGAACTCAGATTTCTCCACAGCGCTGAGACTCTAGAGTCAGGGGAAAGGGGTTGTATATGTGTATCTTTACAGGGAGTGTTTTAAATTTTTTGCTGGCCTTCTTTGCATGTCTTACCACTGCCTTCTCTTTCTATTAAAGTTTCTTCCTCCTGGGCCGGGTGATAGCCCAGCAGGTAGGGGCGTTTGCCTTGCACGTGGCCGCCCATGCCGCCCGGGTTCGATCCCCGGCATCCCATATGGTCCCCCCGAGCACCGCCAGGAGTCATTCCTGAGTGCAGAGCCAGGGGTAACCCCTGAGCATTCGCCGGGTGTGACCCAAAAAAGAAAAAAAAAAGTTTCTTCCTCCTGAGGGGAGTGTGTAACACCTCTCTGCAGATGCAGGTTCCTCTGAAAGTCTATCAAGTCTCATTTCCTGTGTCTCCAAAGGGGAGTCAGCCTTCACGCTTTGAACTCTCCACAGAGTAACTTCTCTCTAGTTTATCTGCTGGTTTAGGGATTATCCCTGGTGGTGATCATGGCTTACTCTTGGCTTTGTGCACAGGGATCGCTCCTGGTGGACTGGGGGAAATATATGGGATGCTAGGGATGGAACCTCGGTTGGCCATGTGCAAGGCAAGTGCCCTATCTGCTGTACTATGCCCCACTACTAAGATCTTGGTTTCACTCATTGCCAGGATCCCCTAACTCCTGGCAGGGGAGTTAAATCTTGGGATTTAACTCACAATCAATCAGCTATGGGTGCTGCCCTTTGAGGGGTGAAAACTGGAGAATGCACTTCTAAGCCAGTTTTCTCACATGGCTGGTGACCAAAAAGCTTCCCTTGCATCTGTCTATCAGTAGGAGGCCTACATTGCTGGCCACAACTCTCCATTGGGTTGCTCAGGGGTCCTTATCCATAGCACCTGGCTTCCCCAGAGTCTGGGACCTAGAGAGATGGTGCCCTTGATGACTTAGTTTCAGAAGTTACTGTTACTGTCAGTGACTGATGAAACTAAGTTTCAGAAGTCACAAGTCACTGTCACTCCTGTCATATGCTTAGTCTATACAAGACAGCTCACACTCTAGAGAAGATAAATAGGACCAACTTTTTTAAGGGAGGCTATCAACAAATTTCTGGATATATGTATGGGGGAGGAGATGGAGGGTCATGACCTGTGATGTTCAGGGAGCTCCTCCTGGCTCTGTGCTCAGGAGTGACCTTGGGCAGTGCTTGGGAGCAGCCATATGTGGTACAAGGGATTGAACAGGAGTCAGTCACAGATAAGGCAGGCACCATAACCACTGCACTATCTCTCTGTGAATATGAGTTAACTACCAAACTAGGAAAGAAATTTTACTTTATAGCCTAGGTGAAAAGGAAATTTCTCCCTGTTAGTATAATCTTCCACCTTCCTCTATCAGGTAATATTTTAGGGTGTGAGATTTCCCCAGGTTTGGGACCCCATGACTTCAGACATATGACCTAATCTCTTCTCAATAACTACTAGAGATAATAATAGAACCTACTTCATAGGGGTGTTGTTTGAGCATTAAGGCAAATGCCAGGTTAATAAATACTTTTAAATAATTATAATAATGGTGAGCTCACCTCATTGTAGAACTTCCCATATCCATTAAGTAGAATTGTGCATTTATGTACTATAAGTTTTTAGATGGGAAGATAAGTGATTAGTCACTGAGGATTTATGTATACAGCAAGCGCTATCACAGGGAGCTACAGAAGTAGATAAAAACAGACCATCCTTGATAGGCTACAATTCACTAGGAGAGAAGATGCTGATATGTGAAAAGTAAAAAGGGTTGCTCAGTCCGGTGACACTCTCTCTGATGAGCACAGAGGAGAGGAGAGTTCTGAAGATGAAGATACAAACAAAAAGAGTGAGTGACAATTTAAGGGGAAAAGAAAGCTGACATTTGAAGGGAGAACAGAAAAAAATTTCAGACTATAGCAGTAAAAAGAGAAAAAAGTAAATACTTTTATTTTAAATAAATACAAAATATATCCATTAAATCAAGCCTTAACAGAGAAAGAACTAGAGATTTTTTAAAGGGAAAACAAGTATAAAAATAGAACTGATTTGTATTGTGGCAATCATTTAGGAAATTTTTATTATCTTAATCAACCTATTAATTAAAACAAAGATTTTGTCAATCTTTTATGCCTATCAGGTGTCTGTAAATCAGCACAGGATAGCCATGGAGTATACTTTAATTAATAATAATAATAAGAATAATAACAATAATAATGATACTGAAAACCCTTCTCTAATTCAGATGTTTGGTTTAAAGCTTTGCTGGCAAGCATTCGCAGACTGGATTCGAGCCATCCCATTTTTTCTGCTCTCTGCCTACTGTGGGAGGACCTGATTCCCGGAGTTGCTTAATTCTACACAGCTCATGACTCAGACAAACTCAGATTCTCAGCAGACCCAGAGGTGACCCTACAAGGTCAAGGACATGAAGAGAGTGGGTTCCAGTCTAGTCTCACAGCCCAGCTGCCACTTGGAGGGCCTGGAAACAAGGTGCATCTTTATATCCCTGGGGTCTCCATTCCCACCATTCATACAGTGCAGCCCCTCTTCTTTCAGCCCTGGACCTGCATTCACCTGTCGATGGAAGCTAGTCTGAATTCCTTTCTTTCCCTTCCCTCCCTGCCTGCCTCCATTCTTTCCTTCCTTCCATCACTCTTCTTTCCTTCCTTCCTTCCTCCTTCCCTCCTTATCCCTTCCTCCCTTCTCCTTCCTTCTCTTCCCCCTTCCTTCCTTTCATTCTTTTTTTATTTTGGGGGGCACACCTGGTGATGATCAGGTCTTACTTCTGCCTCTGTACCAGGGACTAACTCTGGTGTGTTCACTGGACCGTACTAGGGATTGAACCTGGGTCAACTATATGTAAGACAAAAGCCCTACCCACTGCACTGCATTTTAATCTGTATGTAACCTAAGACTTTTTGAGGTGGGTGAGTTACTCACTTACTATTTTGCTGTTAGGTTATAATGAAGGCAAGTCTCAGGCCAAATTCTGGCCCCAGATAGACATTTGTTGTTGTTGGTTTTTTTTTTTTTTTTTTTTTTTGCTTTTTTTGGGTCACACCGGCAATGCTCAGGGGTTTCTCCTGGCTCTGCACTCAGAAATTACTCCTGGTGGTGCTCAGGGGACCATATGGGATGCCAGGGATCGAACCCGGGCTGGCATGAGCCGTCCGCATGCAAGGCAAATGCCCTACCCACTGGACTATTGCTCCAGCCCCCCAGATAGACATTTGCAAAACAAACATTCGAGCAGTTAGGTACAGAATATGTCATACAGCCAACTCTATGAAGTTCCCTTCTTACCTTAAAATTTTTCCCGTACAATATAAATGGTTCATTACCAGTTACAGGTCACCTATGGGCAGCCAAGAGGCCAGGCCCAATATATTCAGGATTAGCGGAGCTCAGCAGCGCTGCTGGGCCTCTTGCTCAGGCTTGAGCAGAGTAAACATGTCCCCTCATGGATTGAGCCCTTTTTAAATTTAAGTATATGGTTACAATAAATTAATGCTATAGTATTTATATGCAAAGTAGCTGCACACCCTGCCACAAAAGTAGCCATGATCCTCCATCACTGTCTTAAGTCTTCTGGTCAAACCTTACTTCCCTACCCCTCTTCCAACTGTTTGTTGACTGAGTTTCAGTTAGCTCACTTTACCACCACTGCCATACCCTTGACTCTCCACCTATGCCCTTGTGTTACTTCTGGGCCACCTCATCATTATCCTCTCGCCTCCCATACAACCTGGTATTCTTAGGTCTTCAACCCAGTGCCCATGGTTTATCATCGTCTGTTTCTGTCCATACCGTGATTTGTCTCTCTATGTCTCAGGTGAGTGAAATTATCTAGTAGTTGTCCTACCTCTGCTTTATTTCACTCAACATAATACTGTCCAACTTCATGCAAGTTGCTACAAACTATAACGACTTTATTTTTAATTCTGTCTGTCTATTTTTCCACTTTGCATACCACAATTTTTTTATCCACTCATGTTACTAGATATTTCACTTGTTTCCATATCCTGGTTATTGCATTAAGTGCTGTAATGAATGCAGGTGCATTCACTTTTCCAGTGAATGTTTTTTATGCTTTGGAGGGTAGATGCCTAGAAATGGGAGGGAATAGCTGATACAGGAGCTCTGTTCTTATGCTTTGAGATATCTCCATATTGTTTTCCATAGAGGCTGGAACAGATGACACCTCTCTTCTTTTTTAAATGATCCAGTCACACTGTAATGGATGGCCAGCTGGAAGCAGAATCAACATGTCCGAGGCAGGATTTAATTGTCCCCGATGTTGGCATCAGGCTACCCCGGCTCTCTTACAGCTCTTCTAAGAGCAAGGAGTGGTTCAGGATTAGAAGACTGGCATCATCCTGAAGATAAATCTAGGGAAAGGTGAAAGGTATCTCTAAAACTTTTGTCCACATATTTATATTGACTATCTTTAATTTTATCAGTAAAATTTATTTTCTCTTATTCCTAAGCTAATTACCAAATCACTAATTCCTTCCAACAACATCCATTTCTGATATTCATTGTGCTGATTAGTTTGTGTGCTATGAATTAAAATAGAGGTTATTCAAGCACTTACAGGAGCTACTTCAGTAGGTAGCCAGCTGCCGCCCTGGATATAAAATGACCCTAGAATTGAAATTTAATTTAACTAGCATGTATATAGCATTATACTGTCAATGCTGCAGTATTTTTCTGTATTTTAGTTTTTTTGGGCAATACCCAGCAGTGCTCAGGGCTTACCTCCTGACTCTGTAATCAGAGGATGACGCCTGGTGGGGTAAGGGATCTGGTATCCTATAAAGGGACTGTATAAGGTGCCACAGATAGAACCTGGGTCAGCTGCATGCGTGGCAAACACCTTACCCACTGTACTTTGCTATCTCTCCGGTACATACACAGTGTGTGTATGTTGTTGTTGTTGTTGTTGTTGTTGTTGTTGTTGTTGTTTGTCGTTGTTGTTGTTGCGGTGATGGTGTGGTCCATGCTCATTAGTGTTCTGGGCTTATTCCTGGATCTGTACTGAGGGATCACTCTTGGTCAGTCACGTGCAAGTCAAATGCTTAACCAGCTGTATTATTATCTCTAGTTCTCTTGCAGTATTTTAAAGTAAACAACAGATATCAAGATAATTGCTTGGGTTTGGAAGAAAAAATGCAGTAATATCATAAGCTCCAATGGGAAGCTAGTTTATCCTAGAAACATCAGCCCCAGTCTCTGTGCTGTCCTGTGCCACTAGTCACAATTTCTGTTTGAAAGATGACAGAGGTGGCAGGGATATAGCACAGTAGTTTGGTGCATGATTCACCAACCTTGGGTTCTATTTGCAGGACCCAAACTAAAAACAGTGCTGATTTAAATTAGATATGACTGAAGTCTGTGAGATTATCTTAGAACTCCAAAGTCGCCAGCACAATAGAAGGAGTCCAGTACTGTTTGAAAGAGGTTGTTTAGTACAAAGTAGAAGGAAATGTGATTTCATCTGGTTACCTCAAAGGCAGCTCTAGTTGTATATAAAAAAAAATCACTCATTGCAGGGTAAACAAAAGTACATTGAGTGACAGCCCACAAAAAGCACTTTCATTTGGCCTCAACAGTATTGTAAATTATTGCATTAGATGGCCCATACTTAGAAACAAGTTGTCATTCCCATAAAAATATGAACTTCCAGTTTATCTTATATATAATATGTATGTATATATGTATGTATATATATATACTATATACAACACATATATATGTATATATATATATATATAGAGAGAGAGAGAGAGAGAGAAAGCAATTCAAAGTCTATGCTCCTTCCCCACTGACATCAGCAGCTGGAATGGAAGAACCAGGGAGCAAACATTTCCCCCTCAAACCTGACATAGACCTGCAGCCTAACATATCCCTTTATGGTGACCCAATCCCAGATGCCTCTTCAGTCCTAGTTGCATAGCCTTTATTCTTATACTTAAGAGAAATCTGGAAATCTCATATTTTGATCAATATCTAACAGATTTTGATATATGGGTCC
>JAJIBD010012243.1:0-17577 GCA_021461705.1 Cryptotis parvus
ATAGGAACAATAATCCCCAACTATTTTGAAATTCATAAGGGTTTTCAGACTCTTACCAGGCCTTGTGTATTGTGCTCATGATACCACTTAGCACCAAGTCATAGACTTAGACTACTGGGGAGGAGGGATGGCATGAAGGTTGTGTTTTGGCATTTGTGATTTATAGAGTTTTCTTTGAAGCGAGCCTTACTTTGAATAGGAGTCTTGGTTTTCTTTCTTTTTTTTTTTTGTTTTGCTTTTTGGGTCACACCCGGCAATACTCGGGGTTACTCCTGGCTCTGCACTCAGGAATTACTTCTGGCGGTGCTCGGGAACCATATGGGATGCTGGGGATCGAACCCGGTCGGCCACATGCAAGGCAAATGCCCTACCCACTGTGCTATCAAGGAGTCTTGGTTTTCAACTTCATACTTGACCAAAGTAAATTATGGGAAGTTGTAGAACTACCTTACCTCTAAGATTTAGTTTCTCTATGGGCTCTCCGTGTTCAAGCTCCTTATTTTTAAAGTAGGCAACAGATGTGTCTTTAAAGACGAACCAATATTGTTTAAAAAGCTTTTAATACTAGCTTCTTGGGGCCTGCAAAGGAAAGCATAGGGTTTATTTTTTTTTAAATGAAACCTGTTTTATTTTTATTTATTTATTTATTTATATAAGTATTTTATTATACCACCATGAGATATACAATTACAAAGATGTTCACATTTGGGTTTTTGGTCATACAGTGTTCCAGCACCCATCCCTCCACCAGTGCCCATCTCCCACCACCAATGTCCCCAGTTCCCTCCCCCTCCCCCCAGCCCGCCTCCATGGCAGGTTCTTTATTTCTTTTCCCTTTCTCTCTATCTCTTTTCTCTTTCCTTCCCTTCCAGACTATGGATTACAAAACATACATTAAAAGGTTGTCATGTGTATCTTTTGCCTGTATTTAATGCTCAGTTCTAGGTTGGTATTAGTACTTTCGACAATTGTTAGCACACTGTTCCATTTTCTGTCTTACCTAGCCTCTGACACCCACACGTTTGTGATAATTTCCACCTTTGACAAAACCTCCTGTTACATGTTTCACTTGACCTTGGATATTGGTATCATACTATATACATATATATTTATGTCATGCAAATAAATGCAGTCTATATCTGTATCTGTCACTCCTCCTTCTGGCTAATTTCACTCAACATGATCTCCATGTCCACCCATTTATAGGCAAATTTTATAACTTCATTTTTCCTAACAGTTGCATAGTATTCCATTGTGTAGATGTGCCAAAGTTTCTTTATCCAGTCATCAATTCTCAGGCACTCTGGTTGTTTCCAGATTCTGGCTATTGTGAGTAATGCCGCTATGAACATAAATAGGGATGGTGTTTCTGCTGTGAATTTTTGGCCTCCCAGAGTAGATTCCCCAGGAGTGGTATGGCTGGGTCAAATGGGAGTTCAATTTCTAGTCTTTGGAGGAATGTCCATATTGTTTCCCAGAAAGCCTGTACCAGCCGGCATTCCCACCAACAATGGATGAGTGTCCCCTTTTCCCCACATCCACGCCAGCACTTGTTGCTCTTTTGGATATGGAAAAGCATAGGGTTTTAAACAATGATCCCCAAATGTAGGAAACATTATACATTCCAGTTGGGTTAAGAGGTTCTAGAGCAGTGTTCTTCAGTGTTCTTACATGGGCAGACTGACACTTATCTTCAGACCCCTCCATGTGCAAAGCAATTCAAACCAAGGGGTGGAAGGAAGGTAAAGGGCACATTGGTGATGGGAAATGTGCACTGGGGGGGGTGGGTGTTGAGACAGTGTGTGACTGAAACCCAATCATGAACAGCCTTCTAACTGTACAGCAGTGATTCAAAATAAAATAATAAAAAAAGCTACCAATTCTTCTCTCCTCAATGTCAACCATTCACTCAAATAATAAAAATATACTGCATGTATGTATGTATTTTTAACAGTCAGGCTTAAAACATACTACGATTCTTTTTTTTTTTTTTTTGCTTTTTTGGGTCACACCCGGCAATGCTCAGGGGTTACTCCTGGCTCTGCACTCAGGGAATTACTCCTGGCAGTGCCGGGGAACCATATGGGACGCCGGGGATCGAACCGGGCCGGCACAGGCCGGCTGCGTGCAAGGCAAACGCCTCTACCCACTGGGCTATCGCCTCCGCCCCAATATACTACGATTCTTACACTGCATGATACACAGAAAAAGTTTCCAAGTGTTACAGATGCACAGATAATACTATTCTAATTAGATAGTGTCATTATTGATGACACATGTGATGGAAACATTTCCAAAGAATGGTTTTTATAAACCTCTTTTTGAAAAGAAGAAAATCATGCAATTTGCCACAACATAGATGGAACTTGAGAAACATCATGCTGAGGAAAGCCAGCCAGAGGGAAAGGGATGGACAGAGAATGATGTCTTACATATGTGGGATTTAAAGACATATCAGGATAGCAGCAAAGCCAAAGGCAACACAATGGAAGAAATGATCTGCACCACTGTGCCGGGGTGTGGGGGTGTGGGTTGAAAGGGAGGGACCTTGGGGACCTTGGGAGGGAGAAACACTGGTGATGGGTGCACCAAGAACCCATTGTTAACAGAATTGTAAATCACAGAACTTCAATCAATTAAAAATAAGACTTTCTTTGGGGCCAGGAATATTGCCCAAAGTTAGTGTATGATTTGCATGTGGCAGCCTGGGGTCAATCTTAGCACGCCTAGGCCCATCAAGAGTGACTCCTGAAGGTCTTACCAAAAATGGAAATTACCACAAATGTGCAGGAGTCAGAGGTTAGGTAAGACAGAGATGGGAACAATGTGTGAATAAATGTCGAAAGGGCTAATACCAACCCAGAACTGAGCATTAAATACAGGCAAAAAATGCACATGATGGCCTCTAAGTGTATGTATTGCAATCCACAATATGTAAGAGAAGGAAAAGAGAGAGAGGGAGAGAGAAAAGAGATAAAGAACCTGCCATGGAGGCGGGCTATGGGAGGGGAGGGAATTGGGGGACATTGGTGGTGGGAAATGGGTACTGGTGGAAGGCGGGGTGCTGGAACACTATGTGACCGAAACCCTCCAAACATGAACAACGTTGTAATTGTATATTGTACGGTGGTATAATAAAATATTAATAAAAAATGCTGATACCAACCTAGAACTGAGCATTAAATACAGGCAAAAAGATGTATGTATGTATTGTAATCCACAATGTGGAAGGGAAGGAAAACAGAAAGAGATAGAAAGAGAAAGAAATAAAGAACCTGCCATAGAGGCAGGCTAGGGGAGGGGGAGGGAATCGGGGACATAGGTGGTGGGAAATGGGCACTGGTGGAGGGATGGGTGCTGGAACACTGTATGACCGAAACCCAAATATGAACATCTTATGAACATTTTGTAATTGTGTATCTCACGGTGGTATAATAAAAATATTAAAAAAAAAAGAGTGACCCCCTGAGCACCCTGGGAGTGGCCCGTGCACACCACTGGCTGGGCCCCCCAGACGAAACATTTTCTCTTTTAAGATAAAGTTATTGGGGCTGGGGAGTCAGGGCCCAGGGGCACTGGTGCAGGGACTGAGTTTAATCCCTAGCTCTGCTGAGCTGTGTGAGGTTCTTGCGCCCCCAGAACCACTGAACCTGAGCAATGCTGCATCTCTGGTTCCGAGTATTGAACTATCCTACCCAGTTGACAAGTGTCACTGAAGTGGCTCCTGGGTCTCGGAGCACTGCTTGGGGGGCCCTGAGTGCATCCCTCCATAAGAGTAAGTGCATTTCCTCAAGTGAACGCATCTGGACACTTAGTATTCATGAGTACTTGGCATCACAGAGATGTCCCGAGTTTGGAATGCTTATTTAAAACAAAACCAGAGGCTGGGGATATAGCTCAGTGGTGAAATGCCTGTCTTGTATGTGTGAAATGCCTGTCTCATATTTTTTTTTATGATGATCTCTGGCATCATAAAAACAGCGGCAACAACAGCAACAACAACAAGTCAAACCAAAAGCCACTGGCCTGAAAGAATCATGTAGTGGTTTATAGCATCAGCCTTGCAAGTGTAGGGTTACGAGTTCAAATCCCTGCATCCCACATGTGGGATTCTAGCAGCTCTTTGTCTGTGCTCCGGCCATGTGCAATGTCCAATCACACTACATCCAGGTACGTGCAAGCACCACAAGGGGGTGTGACAATGGCAAGCACTATAACTAGACATTTACTTTTTCATGTGTGTGTGGTACCAGGATACTTTTGAACAGGAAATTTCTGCCTTTGGTGAGAGCTTCTCCCTGGCTCACTGCCGCATGTAGGCTCTAACTCTTTAACTCCTGTCTTTGTACGAGGATTAGAATTCTAGACCCCAGGATGTGGCTCAGTGGTGGAAAGCAAGCTTCCTGCATGTCAGCCCTGGGCTTGATTTCTGCCACTATAACCATAGATCTATGCTTTGAGAATCTCTCTCTCTCTCTCTCTCTCTCTCTCATTCTCTCTCAATGTCTCTCTCACTCACTCACTCACTCACTCTCATTCTCTCTTTTTGTCATTTTTGGGCTACATGTGGCAGTGCTCAGGGCTTAATCCTAGCTCTGCACTCAGGAATTATTTCTGGCAATGCTCTGTGGACCACATATGGCGCCACGGATAGAACCCATATTCGCTGTGTGCAAGGCAGTCACCCTATCCTCTGTACTATAGCTCCAGTGTCAACCTTGCTAATCTTTATCCATGGTCCCAATCCCTCTGCAGTGGAGACTTCTATTTCTAACGAGGTCCCCTCTTTATTTCCTACAGTCTGAAATCTCTCAGTTCCAACCACATAAGTTTGCATGTGGGAGTCCTGGACTCAAGCCCCAGCACCACATGGTCTCCCCAAGCATCGCTGGGAGTAACCCAGAAGCACAGAGTCAAGAATAGTGCTTGACTATTCACAATAGCCAGAACCTGTAAACAACCAGTATGCCCGAGAACTGATGACTGGATAAAGAAACAGTGGTACATCTACACAATGGAGTACTATGCAGCTGTCAGAAAAAATGAAGTTATGAAATTTTCCTATAAATGGATGGACATGGATAGAATCATGTTGAGTGAAATTAGTCAGAAGGAAAGAGAGAGACATAGAATGACTGCATTTATTTGCATGACATAAATATACCAGGTGATCTTACCAAAAGTGGAAATTACCACAAGCGCCGGGGAGTCAGGAGGTTTGGTTAGATAGAGAAGGGAACATGTGTGAATAAATGTCAAAAGGTCTGATACCAACATAGAACTGAGCATTAAATACAGACAAAAAATGCAAAATGATGGCTTCTAAGTGTACATAGTGCAACCCACAATGTGTGGGAGAAGGAGGAGAGAGAGAGGGGAGAGAGAGAGAGAGATAAAGAACCTTCCATTTAGGCAGGATGTGGGAGGGGGGGGGAATTGGGGACATGGGTGGTGGTTGAGGGGCACTGGTGGAGGGCGGGTGCTGGAAACACTGTGTGACCGAAACCCCCAAGCGTGAACAACGCTGTAATTGTATATCTCATGGTGGTATAATAAAATGTTAAAAAAAAAAGAATAGGGGCTGGAGCGATAGCCCAGCGGGTAGGGTGTTTGCCTTGCATGCGGCTGGCCTGTGCCGCCCGGGTTCAATCCTCGACATCCCATATGGTCCCCGGAGCACCGCCAGGAGTAATTCCTGAGTGCAGAGCCAGGGAGTAACCCCTGAGCATTGCTGGGTGTGACCCAAAAAAGCAAAAAAAAAAGAATAGTGCTTGAGCATCAAAGATTGTGGCCCCTTTCTGAAAAAAGATTATTTATGGATTTAGATTATTATAACTTTTTCGGTAGCTCTGACTATTGCAGTATGTTGTTATTGCTATGAAAGTGACAGAAATGGAACTAATGCCTCTGCTATTCCGGCCCATATCCTCCCGCTCCACCTGAAAACCAACCAATCAACCACCCCCAGCAGACACCCCCGACAAATACTGCTACCTTTGAGCACTTGTCTCTGGTTTATAACTGAATCATTGTTCATTCTTTTCTGAGTTTTTCTCTGTATCATATACTATCGAAGGCAGCTATGTTTCTTTTCAAGTCAACCCGCCCAACCAAGTGTTGGGTTATTAGGAAAAGTCAACAAACCATAAAGTGCCTTAACCAAGTGCTAGGACTTCAAAGGAGCCTTATTCCTTTCATCCCCACACACCTTGGCACTATGACAGTCCTTTCTTTCAACTAAAAGAAAAAATATTTCTTGGCTTTCTGTAGTTTCAGATTGACCCGAGTTAAGTGTCTGAGAAACACTTTACCAGGAAAAGGTAGATATGCTAAGATGAGTGCTCTAAAACTCTAGGATCAAAGTACAAGAGACAAGTAATAGTTAAACTGTGAAAGAGTCGCCAAATAGTGTCAGGAGCCCTGAGTTTTCTAGATGAACTATCATAGAAGCACAACTTGGCATATTTATTCATTACTGATGATGAACCATTTCTTTCCTTTTTCTTTTTTTGCTACACTGGCTATGTTCAGGGCCTGCTTCCCATCTCAGGGATCATTCCCTGGCAATTTTTTTTTTTTTTTTTTTTTTGGGTCACACCCGGCAATGCTCAGGGGCTACTCCTGGCTCTGCACTCAGGAATTACTCCTGGCGGTGCTCGGGGACCATATGGGATGCCGGGATCGAACCCAGGCCGGTACAGGCTGACCACTTGCAAGCAAACGCCCTACCCACTGGGCTGTCGCCTCCGGCCCCTCCTGTCAATTTTTAAGGGACCACATGTGGTGCCATCAGTAATTGAACCAGGGTCAGGTGCCTGTAAGTCACAAACCTTAACCCCTGCACTATCATGTCTCCAGCCCTGTTTCTGAGCATAGACTATGAGACAGACACCTGCTAAATGCTTTGTATGTATTATTTAATATAATCCTTTCAATCAATCCAGGAGGAGCCATCTATCCACTTTGTAGATTAGGAAACGGGTTCAGAAACATAAGGACGTTACTCAAGGTCTCCTGGCTAGTATGTACCATGGAGCTAGGATTCGACTCATTGATCTCAAAGCTCAGGCTTCCCCTTTGAACCAGGAATGTGCCTGATGAATGTGCAGTAGAAACTCCAAGACTCTTTTTACATGGAAGAGTTGGTTATAAGTGATTCTTACCCACTTCAGGGTGACTTACCTGAATAATCTGAGATTATCTGCAAGTTTAGGGATGTCAGTAATGTCCTCCTAAAGAACAAAACAGAAAATATTTCTTTAGTAGTTAAGTTCAGGTATAGCTGACACTCTGCCACACTGTTCAAACTGTTGCTATTTGTGACAGACAGTTGGTTATATATGAGCTTATTAAAATGAGATAAAACTGGGGTGAGAGAGATAGTACAGCAGGGAAGATGCTGGTGTTGCACATCGCCTACTCTGGTTCAGTCTCGGAGTGCAGAGCCAGGAGTAAGCCGTGAGCACTGCTGGGTGTGGACCAAAAACAAGCAAATGAAAGACATGAAACTTTATAAGCTCCCCAGTCACACTCAACCGTATAGCTAGTTGACAGAGTTCTCTTTCTTGATCTGGATGTGCATGTTTTTGTTTTGTTTTTTGGGACACATCTGGTGGTGCTCAAAGCATACTCCTGGCTCTGTGCTCAGGAATTGCTTCTGGTAGTATTCAGGGGACTATGTATGCATCACTTGATCACTTGACATCCTGTTATTCGTTGATTTGCTCAAGTGGACACCAGTAACGTTTCCATTTGACCCTATCATGTGCCAGTGTAGCCCAATGGCACCTGCTTGTTCCAGGAATACAAAGAGCCTCAAATCGTTCAGGGTCTTGATGAAGAAGTCTGAACATCTTGTAGGTGGGTGGCCACGTGATCTTTTGATGTCCCATGGGATTTATGGATGCTAGGATTGAATCCAGGTCAACCATGTGCAAAGCAAACACCCTACCCAATGTAGTATCACTCTAGCTCCTGATTACAGTGTTTTTTGAATTGAGTTCTCATGTTAAGCTGTATAATTGTATGAGATATTACACAAATAAAAGAGATGAAAACAATTGCCCAAGGACTCCCTGTGTCTACCAAATAAGTTACAAACTTGAGGAAGAAACTATGAGCATTAATGCCACAAGCAAAACATAACCCAAGGTTTACAGCAGGAGGAACTCCAGCTGTTTCTAACTCTCATTACACTCTCAAAAGGAACCTGCTCAAAGTCCATTCTGCAGTGTTGCTTGGTGACTGCTTGAAGCCTAATGTCGAATATAATCTACAAATATTCAGGGAGTTGCTGGGGAGATAGCTCCAAGAGCAAGAGTGCTTGCTCCCATGCAACCTCCCATGCCCAGGTTTGATCCCTGACACTGAATGGTCCCTTTATGACAGCTGAGTGTCACCCCTGAGCACAGAGCGGGGGTGGGGGGGGTGGGGGGACATTCCCTGAACAACATTGGATATGGCTGGAAATTCTGTCCCCCGACAATACATTTTGCTGAGGGAGAAGGGAAATGTTCACTTTCTCATTGTGTCAATGTGTGTGTGTGGGGAGGAGGGAGGATTTGGTAAAATAGGCTTCTTGAGCCTATTATTCTGTATATATTCTTATATGAGAATTTATATATATATTCTGTAGTTGGTTATATATGAGCTTATTAAAATGAGATAAAACTGGGGTGAGAGAGATAGTACAGCAGGGAAGATGCTGGTGTTGCACATCGCCTACTCTGGTTCAGTCTTGGAGTGCAGAGCCAGGGAGTAAGCCGTGAGCACTGCTGGGTGTGGACCAAAAACAAGCAAATGAAAGACATGAAACTTTATAAGCTCCCCAGTCACACTCAACCATATAGCTAGTTGACAGAGTTCTCTTTCTTGATCTTGATGTGCATGTTTTTGTTTTGTTTTTGTTTTTTTAAATTTTATATACACCGGAAACAACAGGTGTTCATATGCTTGGTAAACAGCACACCCACCCCACCAGGCCCCCCACCACTGTTTTGATTTTTTTGGACACATCTGGTGGTGCATCTCATATATAACCCTACAGAATTGAATTTAAGTCTGTATGGAGTATCTGCTTTTATATGGCACTGTTTTCCTCCTGTAAGGAATTTAATCACAAAAGAATACACACTAAATTATTCAGAACATAGTGACTCTTATTTACTTATTTATTTTGGCTTTTGGGTCACACCCAGCAATGCTCAGAGGATACTCCTGGCTCTGCACTCAGGAAATACTCCTGGTGGTGCTCAGGGGATCACTATGGGATGCCGGGGGCTCAATCTTGGATCAACCACGTGCAAGGCAAACACCCTCCCCGCTGTGCTATTGCTCTAGCCCCCACTGTGACTCATTTTTATCTACTACTATTTATCCAGGACCTTCTAATTCAAAGTGATTCAACTAATAATTCCTGTGACTGAAGAAGTTAAACAAAAAGGGTGTACCCAGAGAATGAGTCAAACAGGAGGGGCATTCTAGTGATAAAGCCCACACTCAGTCACATTTCTTTCTTTTTTTTAGTTACACCCAGCAATGCTAAGGGGTTACTCCTGGCTCTGCACTAGGAATTACTCCTGGCGGTGCTTGGGGGACCATAAGGGATGCTGGGGATCGAAGCTGGATGGCTGCATGCAAGGCAAATGTCCTCCCCACTGTGCTGTTGCTCTGGCCCCTCAGCCACATTTCATAGACAAGGAATAAGAGATAATATACAATAGTTGCATTTCTTTAGGGTTTACCTGAGAATTTTCTCAAACCAAAGAGCTAAGAATATTTCGGGATGTCCCATAAAACAGCCCTCACTTTTATCAACTGTGTCCAGTCTGAAGATGTATGATGGGGCAGAACAAAGCATTGATTCTCCAAAAGTATCTTCTCTGTTCTAATGAAATGAACTAATTTTTATTTTGAGGGCCAAAAAATGGGATACACTGGGGCTGCTCCTGACTCTGTGCTCAGGGGTCACTGCTGGCATGCTCAGTGGCATAGGGATTGATCTGAAATTGGTTGCAAGCGAGGTAAGTGCTTTAAATTCCTTCCTTCCTTCCTTCCTTCCTTCCTTCCTTCCTTCCTTCCTTCCTTCCTTCCTTCCTTCCTTCCTTCCTTCCTTCCCTCCTTCCCTCCTTCCCTCCTCTCCCTCCCTCCCTCCCTCCCTCCCTCCCTCCCTCCCTCCCCCTCCCTCCCTCCTCCCTCCCTCCCTCCCTCCCTCCTCCTCCCTCCTCCCTCCTTCCTTCCTTCCTTCCTTCCTTCCTTCCTTCCTTCCTTCCTTCCTTCCTTCCTTCCTTCCTCAAGCAGTGCCAGTGCCCAGGAGTCCCAGGTTCCCTATCAGCAATTCTTAGTCAACTCAACCTTATTAAACCTTGCTCAATGTTTGGCCTGAGGATGCAGTGCTCAGGATATCCGGGTTATTCTGGCAGTGCTGGGATATCTCCAGGGATGTTCCCAGGAATGCTCAGGAAACCATGTGGTGCCAGAACTTGAACCCAGATCAAGTGCATGTCTGGTATGTGCACTAACCATTGTACAACCTCCCAGCCTTAGTACTTCTTCCTTAAGGGACCCATTTCATGCTAGAAAAATTGAGTCCTTAGCAGTCTTTCCTTCACACCATATCGACTTATCCCAGGAGAAATATACTAAAATTTTTTGGGGGTCATACTTGACTGTGCTCAGGACTTCTTCCTTGACTGTGTGCTCAGGCATCACTCCTGATGGGCTCGGGGAACCATATGTGGTGCCAGGGATCAAGCCCTGGTTAATTGTGCAAGGCAAATCTCTTCACCAGTGTAATATTACCCCCAGCCTAAGAACAATCATTTCTAATAATGACAATATTTTACAAAGCTAACCAGTTCTTCTAGGGTTAAGCTTGTAAGCTGAAGGGAGTGTTTTCCTTTTCCCCAAATTAGGGGAAAAATTCTCTCTCTCTTTCTCTCTCTAGTTTCTCTCTCTAGGTTTTCTCTCTAGGTTATCTCTCCTTTAGGCTCTCTCTCTCTCTAGTTTTTTTTTTTGTCACACCCAGTGATGCTCAGTAATCACTCATGGCAAGTTCAGGGGACCATATGAGATACCGGGTACTGAAACTAGTCAGCCCTGTGCAAGGCAAATGCCGTATCTGATCACCCCAGTCCTGAAAAGCTCTCTTTCTAATTTTTAAAGAAGCTCGTTTATGCCTGTCTCTGAGAACTGGGTCTACCTCCCCAGGTGTTGACGGTTCTTACCAATGCGCTTTCTGCTTTGCCGCCCTCCAGCGCCACCTCCAGGTTAGAGAGCGCCGCTTCCACTTCATCGACCTCAGGCTCTTGGGTAAAATCCTGTGTTTCTGTTGACATTGACAGTTTGCTGATGTGGTACTACAATAGAACACGTATTAGAAACAGTATGCACACACATGATTTGGCCCAGTGTTTCTCAACCCGTAGGCCCCGAGGATAGTCCAAAGGCAGGGCCACAGGTGAAAACTGCGTAATTGGGGACCACAGTAGGAGACTGCTGAAACTAATAGATCTAGTGGGAAAGTGGCCCAAGGAGGAAAAGGTGGAGAAACTCTGCTTTAGCTATTTCTTCCGTGAAAATATTTCCCCGTCATACTAATCCTCTCCTCGAAGGAGATTGCCTGCCTGCAAGAAGGCATTTCAATTAGAACGCGTTGAAGATTGAGGGTGAGTTTAGCTCCAACACAGTTCTGTGCATTGCCAGGTTGAACTTGTCACGGGAAGGGATAAGGAGGAAGACAGGGAAGACATGATAATGACCACAATAAGATTAAACGAAGGGCTGGGTAAATACCAAAAATTTAAACTAAAGCAAAATGTTTTTTACTGTTTTGGGAGTGGTCTCACGGCTTACCTATTTACATAGGTTAAAATCATAGAGCAATCAATGATCACAGATTGACCTTTTATTGATTTATTTTCTGATAATTCCATTTGCCATTCTTAAGTTTTGCTGGAGCAAGCAATATGAAATAAAGTTGTCAGATGCCTGCCAAAGGGGCAGGCTGGGGAGGTTGTGAGCCTGAGGATGTCAGTGGCGGGAAGGACACGCCAGGTGGTGGGATTGATGTTGGAACATTATATGCCGATTAGGAACAGTTTTATAAGTCAGGGTGTCTTAATAAAAATGAACTAATGAGTAACGAAAAAGAAGCAGGAGATTGGGGCTGGGAGGTGATTGAGGGTTAGCGGATACAACTAACATGCTTAAGTGCAACCTGGTCCACCCCTGGCACGCATGGTCATCCCCTGAGCATTGCTAGTGCAGCCGTGAGGTTATCTCCCATTTCCAAGCACCATTGGGGTAGTTGGGACAATTCCCAGCAGTGCAGGGCCCAAGGAGGTCGGCAACTGTGCGCACTCACTTCTGGGCCTCCTGAGATTCCTTCCCTCAAGAACAGAAGTGAAAGGGCCGGAGTGATAGCCCAGGGCGTAGGGCTTTTGCCTTGCACGCGGTCGGCCCATGCCGCCCGGGTTTGGTCCCCGGCATCCCATATGGTCCCCAAGCACCACCAGGAGTTATTCCTGAGTGCAGAGCCAGGAGAAACCCCTGAGCATTGCCGGGTGTGACCCAAAAAGAAAAAAAAAAAAAAGAACAGAAGTGAAAGGGGCTGGAGCGATAGTCCAGCGGGTAGGGCTTTTGCCTTGCATACTGCCGACCTCGGTTTGATCCCTGGCATCCCATATGGTCCCTGAGCACCGCCAGGAGTATTCCTGAGTGCAGAGCCAGGAGTAACCCCTGAGCATCACCGGTATGACCCAAAAAAGCAAAAAAAAAAAAAAAAAGGAACAGAAGTGAAAGACTAAAGTTCACAGAGGATGCACGCATGCTCTCTGGGGGACAAAGGTGCATTTTCGATGGAAATGTTTTCCCTCTGCTTAGCTTTTCTTAAACAGTTTTAAAATTTATTTTGCTTTATTTTTTTTCTGGAGTTTTGGGCCACCACTGGCAGTTCTCAGGTTGTACTCCTGGCTCTACACTCAGGGACCACTCCTGGCAGGGTCTGGAGGGCATATGGGATACTGCGACTGAACTTGCCTTGGCTGCATATGAGGCTAGCACCACCCCTCCACCCCCCACGACCCTCTCTCTCTGCCCCTGGTTAGCTCTTTTAAAGAAAAGAGCAGGAAGAAGACAAAACTCGACTGCACGACAGCTGCTGCTGTTTCCTCACCCAGAAGAGGCAACAAGATGCTGTACCTGCAGAGCTGCAAAGATCAACATTTCCTCCTCTGTGCAGTCGATTTCTTCCAAGACAATGGCCCACCGTGCTTGCTCGTAGAGTTGGTTTATTCGGACGGCGCCATACTAGAGAAAGCAACAGTGTGCAGTGTGCATAAGTGAAAGGGAATGGAATTTTATTTCTCACTGCAAAAAACTCTGGACTAACAGAATTTTTCCCTGTAATTTTTTCCCTTTCTTTTTTTTGGGGGTCACACCTGGCAATGCTCAGGATTTACTCCTGGCTCTGAACTCAGGAATTACTCTTGGTGGTGCTTGGGGACCATATGGGATGCAGGGGCTCGAACCCAGGTCCACTGCCTGCAGGCAAATGCCTTCCTTGGTGTGCTATAGCTCTCCTCTCCCCCCCCCACCCGCCATCAATTTTGGGTTAGGGAATGGAAAGAAAAACCTTGACCTTTCCAACTGCCCCGGCACATTTTGCTTATGAATTCAGAACTTCCTTTCTTTTTTTTTTCCTTTCCTTTAATTTTTTTTTTTTTTAAATTCCATTATACCACAGTGAGATATACTATAACAAAGCTGTTCTTGATTGGGCTTCAGTTATCCAGTCAGAACTTTCTTAAAATATTTTCTAGAGTCTCTCTCTCTCTTTTTTTTTCTTTGGGTCACACCCAGCAATGCTCAGGGGTTTCTCCTGGCTCTGCACTCAGGAATCACACCTGGCGGTGCTCGGGGGATCATATGGGATGCTGGGGATCGAACCCAGGCAGGCAGAGGCCAGCCGTGCAAGGCAAACGCCCTACCCGCTGGGCTATCACTCCGCCCTTCTAGAGTCTCTCTCTTTTTTTTTTTTTCTTTTTGGGTCACACCCGGCAATGCTCAGGGGTTTCTCCTGGCTCTGCACTCAGGAATTAATCCTGGCGGTGCTCGGGGACCATATGGGATGCCGGGGATCAAACCCGGGCAGGCACAGGCCGGCCGCTTGCATGGCAAATGCCCTACCGCTGGGCTATCACTCATAGAGTCTCTTTAAAGACCCATTCCCACTCGACTTAAAGTCATTTTTAGGGAGGGTTGGGCCATAGCAAACAGTGCTCAGGTGCTTTTCCAGGTCTATACTCAGGGGTAACCCTGGGGCCTGGGATTTGAACTGAGGTCAACTGTATGCAAGACAAGTGCTTTAACCTCTGTACTATATCTCTGGCCCTCTTTCCTCTCTTTGAGCACACGTCTACAAGTAGGAAAACTAGTATGATTATGTGAGCAGAAGTATAAAGAAGACCCTATACTCTGCATTCTGATCTGCAAGTTCAGCACCATCTTAATACAAACTGTAGGATTTTTTGTTCTCCTTTTTTTTTTTTTTGCTTTTTTTTGGGTCACACCTGGTGACTCTCAGGAGTTACTCCTGGCTCTGCACTCAGGAATCACTCCTGGCAGTGCTCGGGGTCCATATGGGATGCCGGGGATCGAACCCGGCCGGCATAGGCCGGCCGCGTGCAAGGCAAACGCCCTACCCGCTGGGCTATCGCCTCCAGCCCTTGTTCTCCTTTTTAATGGAGAGTTGGACCATACCCAGCAGTGCTCAGGGGTTATTCCTTGCTTTGTGCACAGGAGTGACTTCTGGTGATATTTGGGAGCGTACATATTGCTGGGGATTTGGGGGTTATCGTTGTGCAAGACAAGCACCTTCACTCCTATACTAGCTCTTTGGTCTTATAAATTTGACTTTTAAAATGAGCTTTGACTGTGGTAAGCTATGTAGAACATAAACTACATTCTCAGCCCTCCTAAGCTGTACAGCTCTGGGCTGTGAAGTCCACTCACATTGTTGCATGACTATCACTAGCATCTTTCACTATCACTCTATATAGATATATAGAATAGATGCTAATGATAGTTCTCTAGCATCACTAGAGTCTTGCAAAACCCAAACTCTGTATTCATAAACTAGCTTCTATGTTTAATTGATTTTTTTTACAACAAGCACCTATTTTTATAGTATGTTCAAGAAAACATGAAGGAGGAATAGAAAGATTGAATTTATCAGAAGAGGATTAGCATGAGATTATTTTTCCTTTGCCTTAACCTTGTGCATACTAAGGAAAAACATGATAGGGATTATGAAAACTGGAAGTAAACTGAGACAAGCAAATATTGCTCCTGTAAGATAAATGGGAAAGGTGACAAGTAGTGTAGAAATTTCATGTTTCTCAGAAATTCAAGAGCTGCTGGCAAAAGAAGGCACATGCAAAGACAGGTGTGGGGGGTATGAAGGAGATTGGAATAATACAAAATGTGGAGAAAATCTGTTTTATTTTGTGAACCCTCCATATTTTTTGTTTTGTTTTGCTATTGGGCCACACCTGGCAGTGCTTAGGGTTTACTCCTGTACTCAGGCTCATTCCTGGCTGGGTTTGGGGACCATATGGGGTGCTGGGGATTTAATCTAGGTAAGTGTGAGGCAAATACCTTACCTGCTGTACTATTGCTCTGGCCCCAAAGATAGATTTTTTTCTGCCACACCTGGCTGTGCTCAGGATGTGTTCACCTGGGTCTATGCTCAGGAATCACTCCTGGAGGTAGGCTCAGGGGACCATCTGGGGTACTTGGGATTGACCCCAGGTTGGCCACATGCAAAGCTTGTACTATCATTCCAGCTCATACCTTGTGAACTCTTGTCAAGTGTCCTGGACTACCTCAAAAGCTGGTCTCCAAGTCATCCAACAACAAATCAAAACAAACACACAAGCTAATTGTTATGGCAACATATTTTCATAATAGCCCCAAACTGGAAGTAGCCCAATGTCCCTGAGAGGGTGAGTGGAGAAACGAAATGGAAATCACCCAGTGAGCCGCCATCCAGCGGGAAGAACACAGCACTGATCCCTGCAACAACACAAATCAAACCTCAAACAATTTTAAGCTGAGCAAAAGACCAGTGCATGAGAGCTTGCATACTATAAGATTCCTTCTTTCTGACACTTCTCCAAATGGCAAAAGTTGAGAGAGAGAGAGCAGATCAGCAGTTTTCTGAAGTTTTCTGAAGCCGGCACTGGAGATAGGATGGGCTGAGTATGAGGAAACTCTTGGGTGATAAAGTGCTTTCAAATCGGATTGTGGTGTGGGCTGTAAAACTATAGGACGTGTATTAGGAATATTATACTGTTAGAACAGGTGGATGTGGGACATGCAAGTTACACTGCAAACACAAGATGTGGTAACTGAAAAAAGCAAACTAACCCGAGTTTACAAAGTCCACCAAAAGACAAACAGCTAACCCCCCCCCACCACTGCTCCTGCTTTAACTCAGTTTTAAGAACCATAAACCCAAATAATCTGTGAGCTGTTGGAATTTGAATTGAACTAACAAATGACTGTGTCTATTTGTCTGTCTCTATTTGTTTGCTGGTCAGTCACAGTTGACCACACTCTTTTTGTTGTTTTTGGTGCAAATCCTGTAGTGCTCAGGGGTTATTCCTGGCTCTGCACTCAGGAATCACTCCTAGCGGGTTCAGGTGACCATATGGGACAGTGGGGACCGAACGTGCCTCAGCCATGTGCAAGGCAAACACCCTACCTGCTGTACAGTCTGTACAGGGTCTGGCCCCTGACTGTCCACACTCTTTATGCTGGAGGAGTTGGAGTGAGAGTAAATTAGCTGTCCAGTAAAGCTTTTTTTTTCTTTCTTTCTTTTTTTTGCTTTTGGGTCACCCGGCGATGCTCAGGGGTTTTTCTTGGCTCTACACTTAGGAATTACTCCTGGCGGTGCTTGGGGACCATATGGGATGCCGGGGATCGAACCCGGGCCAGCAAGTGCCGGCCACTGCAAGGCAAACGCCCTACCCGCTGGGCTATTGCTCCGGCCCAGTAAAGCTTTTTTTAGTGGCAGTCAATGAAGATTTAAAACAATTAATAAAAGTTTCCACCCTTGAAGATAACCCTTCTCTAAGTCAAATCAAACAGTTCTTTGAAAGACTATTGGCAAGGCAGAAGTTACCTACATTTGGAAATGGATCTTGGCAAAGAGTCTGGACAGAGAACAAAGATGTGATTACAGATACAGATGATGAGCAGTGATCATTGAGGCCAGGGGTTCTTTGGCGAGACCAGCAGAGTGCTAGCTTCCCTTTGTAGACTTGATCACATTTCCCATTGAGGACCTCAAACCTCACTCTGAGGTTTCCCTAGTAGCTAAGGAGCAGCTTTCAGTATGGTTCAGTGCATTGTTAAAACAGATGTGTCAAAATAAGAAGAAAACTTTGACAATTATAGTTGGAAATGATCACCCTAGACAAGAACTGAATGTAGAAAGAAGGTAAAGGTTTTACACAATAACCTCTCATTACCTATATTGCAAACCATATGCCCAAAAGAAGAGAGAGAGAGAGA
>JAJIBD010012244.1:0-36148 GCA_021461705.1 Cryptotis parvus
GGTCCCCTGGTACTGGCAAGTATAGGTTTTGTGGTCCCTTAGTAGACTGCTCATCTCTGACATTACTGAGTTCAAGTAGCATCATAACCGTGGGTTCTTGCATTGACCTGCCACCTGGTTCGCTGAGTATCACTGGAAGTATTCCACAGCCCTGGGAGCTCTCTGGAGTCCCCCAGCCTCCAAATAAAGAGAGCAAGTGTTGATGATAATATGGAGAAATTAGAACCCTTTGTACTCTTTGTGGGAAGGTAAATATGATATAACCACTATGGAAAACATATGGAGGCCTTTTTTTTAAATTAAAAAATAGATCTGTATGATTCAGCAGTCTCACTTGTGGGTATTCAGACGAATTAAAATCAAATCTCCAAAGAGTTCTTGTGTTCCTACAAGAACAAAACTTGTTCCTATGTTTATTGTAGCAATATTGCCAATAGCCGTGATGCAATAGCAATCTAAATGTTCATTGACAGAAGAATGGATAAAATGTGTAATGGAATATTAGACTTTTAAGAGAAGGGAATTTTCAACATGAACATCTTTGTAATTGCATATCTCACAGTGGTATAATAAAATATTTTTAAAAAGAGAAGGGAATTTTGCAATATATAACATGGATGAACTTAAGGATGTTGCATGAAATAAACCCATTACAAAAGACATAATACTTGCAGACTCCACCTGTATTAAGGATCTGAAATAATAGAATTAAGAGAATCAGAGTGACATGGTGGTTTTCAGAGTCTGGAAGAAAAGAAAAAATTGGGTAGTTGCAAATCAATGGCTGAAATGTTGCATTAGGCATGTATTCTTCAGCTATACAATGTTGTACTTAGTCAACAATATTGTATAATACCCTTAAAAGCTTAAGAGATCAGGTTTTTTCCAATATCAATGCATCTTTATAATACATGCCATCAAACATGAAATTGGTTGTTGATGAGGAGATAGGCAAATTAAAAGGAACAAGTACATTAAAAACTATAAGACAATGCACTTGCAATTTGTTCAAGGTAATAATTTTCCAGGGATCAAGTGATGTATGAGTATATCCACAATTTCTATAGAAATCTGCATTTACAAAAATTAACTGTTATGTTTATTTTTTTGGATTTTTTCTTATAAATTTTATTTTTTAATTTTATTGTAACAATATGAGATATACAATTACAAAAACTGCTCATGATTAGGTTTCACTCATACAGTTTTCTGGCACCCATCCCTCCACCAGTGGACAGATGTTCCCAGATTCCCTCCCCATCCCCAGCTTACCTCTTTTAGCAGGCACTTCTCCTCCTCCTCCTCCTTCTCCTCCTCCTCCTCGTCCTCCTCCTCCTCATCCTCCTCCTCCTCATCCTCCTCATCCTCGTCCTTCTCGTCCTTCTCGTCTTCCCTCGTCTTCCTCATTCTCCTCGTCTTCCTCGTCCTGTTGTCGTCATAGTCTGTTGTCATCGTCGTCTGTTGTTGTCATTGTCTCTTCCATCTCCTTCGCTCTTCTCTTCCGGCTCCTTTGTCTTCTTCATCTCCGTCTCCCCCTTCTCCTCCTCCTCCTCCTCATCCTCCTCCTCCTCCCACAGTAAGGTAAATATCGCATGAACACATTGTGGTTTGCAATACATTCATTTAGATATTCATGTATATCCCTTTGCCTACATTCAGTGCTAAGTTCTAGTCTGGCATTACCATTTCCAACCATTATTAGCAGGCTGATCTCTTCTCTATCTTACCTAACCTCTGACTCCTACACACTTGTGGTAGACTCTGACCACTGACAAGTCCTCCTCATCTGTGTTTTGTCTGGTCTTGAATACTTTTGCCTGGTATCATACTTTTTTTTTATATCCCACAAATGAATGCAGTTATTCTGTATCTGTCTTTTTCCCTCTCGCAAATTTCACTCAACATGATACTCTCCATGTCCATTCATTTATAGGCAAATTTCATAACTTCGTTTTTCCTAACACCTGCATACTATTCATTGATCTAATCTTATGTCAAATGTGCTTACTACAGTTAATGAAAGTTTAGAAACAAAAAATGTATATTTTTGTTATGTGTATTTTACTGCAAGAAAATAAAGAACAAATAAAAGTGTTTCAAAAAATAGGCAGGGTGAGAGAAAGAGAGACAAAAGGGAAAGAAATAAAGAACCTGCCATGGAGGAGGGCTGGGGGAGAGGGAGGGAACCGGGGACGTTGGTGGTGGGAGATGGGCACTGGTGGCGGGATGGGTGCTGGAACACTGTATGACCAAAACCCAAATATGAACTTTTTAATTGTATATCTTTGTAATTGTAAAAATAAAAAAATTTAAAAAAAATAGGCAGGGTGAAAATAATGCCACATGTACAGTGGATGTAGTTAATGTGTGACTAGGTAATGTTTAAGCTCTGTCTTCAGAGTCTAGAAATTGAAATTATCCAAGGAGCATAATCATTGAGGATGACAAAACAGCAATACTAAAATTAACAGTGTAGCTAGCATTTAGTGTGATTATGGATCAGGCACTCCGATGAGTTCCTTATATATCTGACAATCAGCAAAATGTTTCCTAGGGGCCTCCCCCTCCTCCTCTCAGTGGACTCAAGGGACATCCTGTACAGGACAGGGGTCTCAGTACGGTGACACTGTGCTGAAGGCCATCAAGGCTACACCTGGTGCTATGGAGGCCAGGCCTTTTGGGAGCAGTTCTTTACATGTGTGACTGAGTTCTTGGGGCCTTGTGCATGCCAAACGTCATTCTGGTTCTTTGATGATTTCCTAGGGCTCTGGCAAGTATTTTTGTAAATGCTTACCACTGTATCACTGTATCACTGTTTTCCCATTCATCATCAATTTGCTTGAGCGGGCACCAGTAACATCTCCTTATGTCCTGTCTCATGCCAGTAGAGCCCAAGGGCATCTGCTTGCTCCAGGAACATAAAGAGCCTCAAACCATTACATCAGGTCATGGGAATGAGGTCTATAATTGTTACTGGTATTTGGCATATCAAATACGAAATGGGTAACTTGCCAGGCTCTGCTATGCGGGTGGCATACTCTTGTAGTCACCTCTAAATTCAGCATTTATTTTTTTATTTTTTTTAATTAAACATTTTATTATACCACCGTGAGATATACAATTACAACGTTATTCATGTTTGGAGGTTTCGGTCACATAGTGTTCCAGCACCTGCCCTCCACCAGTGCCCATTTCCCACCACCAATGTCCCCAATTCCCTCCCCCTCCCATAGCCTGCCTAAATGACAGGTTCTTTATCTCTTTTCTCTCTCCCTCTCTCTCTTTTCCTTCTCCTACACATTGTGGGTTGCACTACATACACTTGGAAGACATCATGTGCATTTTTTTTGCCTGTCTTTAATGCTCAGTTCTATGTTGGTATCAGCCCTTTCGACATTTATTCACACATGTTCCCTTCTCTGTCTTACCTAACCTCAGACTCCCTCATGTTTGCGGTAATTTCCGCAGCTGTTAGGAAAAATGATAAATCCAGCATTTATTGATGAACCAGGCGGCTGCAAGCGGCCGCGTGAGCCTGGCTGTGATAGGCTCTTCTGCTGGGTGGAGTTCTGATGAGAGAGAAGTCCGGATGTGGAAAATGGCAGCCCTCATGGAGTGGGGGGTCGTCTGGCTTGTTGCAAGGCTCTACTGGGGTGTCGGGCCAAGCCTAGAACCTGCCATCCCTCCTGGGTGCCTCTTGAGCGGCTGGGCACAGGGAGAGCCGGTAGCAGCTCTGCCCCCATGTCTGTGAGTCTCTGGATCAGCATACCTTGGCCAGATTTGAAAAAGACTGCTGCAGGGTGGGTCCAATGAGCCGGGCTGTCATAGACTCTTCTGCTGGGTGAAGTTCTGATGAGAGGGAAGTCTGGATGTGGAAAATGTCGGCCCTTATGGAGTGGGGGGGTCACCCCGAGCACCGCCAGGTATAATTCCTGAGTACAGAACCAGGAGTAAGCCCTGAACATTGCCTGCCCAGAGTTGCACACACCTAGATGTGGTACTCTCGTGTTTTTGCTGTGATTCTCCCCAAGGCCTGCTCATAAGGTAACAGTGCTCACATGGCAGGCTGTGGTGCTCTGCAAGGGCCACACATGGCAATGTAAATGCTTATAGTAAATAATATTAGGTTTACAGACAGCATACAATTTCATGGATATAATATTCTTTGGTGTCTGTTGGAGATTTTGCTTTTACTACCTTTAAAAATGTTAGACCTGCTTTTTGTTTGTTTGATTTTGTGGGGGAGCCACACAAAAGGTGCTCATGGCTTTCTCCTGGCTCTGCACTCAGGGATCACTTCTGGCTCTGGGACCTTATGGGGTACTGACGATCAAAACCAGGTCAGCCGTGTACAAAGCAAGTGCCCTACCTGCTGTACTATTGCTCTGGTTCCTAAAAATGAAAGAACTATTTTTAGCCAGTAAGTGAAAAGCAATCTGCAGACTGGTCCTCCTAGGCTTGTAATTTGCCTAGCCCCAAAAGACCTTCAGTTTCTTACCTCAGCATGTAAGATTAAGTGACAAAATTTTAACTTCATTGTATGTCATGCAGATTTTATAGGAAAAACAAGCGCACACAAGCTAAGAAGTAATTGTTACATTTCCATGATTTTTGTTGCTATAACATTAACATTATAGTATATGTTACATCATTTTAACATTGTAAGCAATTTCACATTACTTCCCAATCCTGTCCTTCATGCAGCACATTTTATTATTATTATTTTTTAATTATTTTTTAAATATATTTTATTATACTGACTCTCACTGTGCCCAGCTGCTCATGAGGTGCCCGGGAGGGATGGCAGGTTCCATCCCGGCAGGGATGGCCCTTGCCCACCACCCCAGCAGAGCCTCACAACAAGCCAGACGACCCCCCACTCCATGAGGAGCTTCATTTTCCACATCCGGACTTCCTCCTCATCAGAACTCCACCCAGCAGACCAGCCTATCACAGCCCGGCTCATCGAGATCCACCCTGCTGCAGTCTTTTTTAATCTGGCCCAGGTATGCTGATCCAGAGACAGACATGGGGAAGAGCTGCTACCGACTCTCATTGTGCCCAGCCACTCATGAGGTACCCGGGAGGGATGGCAGGTTCTAGCCCTGGCCTACCACCCCAGCAGAGCCTCACAACAAGCCAGACGACCCCCCCCACTCCATGAGGACCTCCATTTTCCATATCCGGACTTCCTCCTTGTCAGAACTCCACCCAGCAGACCAGCCTATCACAGCCCGGCTCACACGGCTGCTTGTGGCTGCACAGTTCATCATTAAATGCTGGATTTTGAGATGACTACAAGAGTATGCTACCCACACGGCAGAGCCTGGCAAGCTACCCGTGTCGTATTTGATATGCCAAATACTAGTAACAATTATAGACCTCATTCCCATGACCTGATGGAATGGTTTGAGGCTCTTTATGTTCCTGGAGCAAGCAGGTTCCCTTGGGCTCTACTTGCATGATACAGGTCATATGGAGATGTTACTGGTGCCCGCTCGAGCAAATCGAAGATAAACGGGAAGACAGTGACAGTGATTATACCACCATGAGATAAACAATTACAAAAATGTTCATGATTGGGTTTCAGTCATACAGTGTTCTAGCACCCATCCCTCCACCAGTGCCCATTTCCCATCACCATTGTCCCCGATTCCCTCCCCTCCCCTAGCCTGCCTCTATAGCAGGCTCTTTCATCTCTTTTCTTTACTCTTTCTCCTTCTCTCTCTCTCTTTCTCTCTTCCTTCTCCTACACATTGTGGATTGTAATATATATACCTAGAGGTTAGCATGTGTATCTTTTGCCTGCATTTAATGCTTAGTTCTATGTGGTCATAGCACTTTTTGACAATTATTGGCACACTGTTTCATTCTCTGTCTTACTTAACCTCTGCTCCCACACGTTGGTGGTAATTTCCACCTTTGACAAGACCTCCTGATCCACCTTTCACCTGACCTTGGATATTGGTATCATACTATGTATGTATATATATGTATATATTTATGTCATGCAAATAAATGCAGTCATTCTATATCTGTCTCTCCTTCTGGCTAATTTCACTCAACATGATCCTCTCCATGTTAGTCCATTTATAGGCAAATTTAATAACTTCATTATCCTAACACATGCAGCACATTTTAAAGGACACTAATATTTCAATATGTAAAAATAACTTAAGTGTTTCTATTTTTTTTTTTTTTTTTTTGGGTCACACCCGGCAATGCTCAGGGGTTACTCCTGGCTCTGCACTCAGGAATTACTCCTGGCGGTGCTCGGGGACCATACTGGGATGCCGGGGATCGAACCCAGGCCGGCAGAGGCCGGCCGCTTGCAAGGCAAACGCCCTACCCGCTGGGCTATCGCCCAGCCCCAAGTGTTTCTATTTTTAAAATCTCATCATTTTTATAATCTAATAGATTGTTAAAAAATTAACCAGTAGGATTCTAATCATGCAGTTTTATTTTTTTGTGGGGAGCTTATCCAGTAGTACTCAGGGCTTACTCCTATTACTCCTGTCTCTGTGCTCAGGTATCACTTCTGGCAAGGATCAAGGGACTATATAGAGTGCCTGGGATCGAACCTGGGTCAGACATGTGCAAGGCAAATGCCCTACTCACTGTACTATCGCTCCGGCACCCAGTCACACAGTTTCATCAGACCTGTTGCAGGTTTAGTTTTTTCCTTCTCTGCTTTTCAGCCAGTGACCACAAAACAGGATGGATTAGTTCCAAAGGAGAGAGAGAAGAGGTTGTAAAAAATAGCCTGGGAGAACTGAGAATGGCAAAACGATGTGAGTGGGTGGGTTAGAATTGTCAAAATAGAGCATCATATACCTAAAAGATCAATTCTATTTAAGAATTTGTTCAAATGTTTGCTCTCAGTGTTATTCTTGTTTTCCATTTGTTGTGAAGTTAGTTATTAGCTTCTTTGTTGTTTCTCCTAAGAATGGTGCTATTTGTACTTGTTTGTACTTTTTCATTCTTTTTTTATTTAAACCTCCTGCTTTCTTTTATTTGTCTCACTGTTCTCCGCTGTTTTTACCGCAATGGCTAGGCATTTCCCTTTCCTTTTATGTTTTCCTTTGTCTATAATCCTTTCTAAATACTTTCACCTTTGATTGTCTTTGGAGGGTCACACCCGGTTGTGCTCAGGGCTTACTCCTGGACCTGGCAAGCTCCTGGCATGATATGGCATGCTGGAGATCTAACCTGAGTCAACCACATGCAAGGCAAATGCCCCACCCACTGTACTATTAATTCAGCCACCTAAAAACTTTAACTTTGAAAGGAATGAAGATGTAATTTATAATTGAAAAAACTAATGATCTCTATATATCATTGTATTATAGTTTGGGTCATTGGGGATCCTAGGAATCATAGTTATTTTTACAATAATACTAAGAGCTATTCGCCATTCTCATTTTCCTGAATTAATGCATGCCTTATAATTTTCTGTTTTAATTTCTAATGTGGTAGATATTAATATAATCCACAGAACCTCTTTAGAGTCTCGTTTTTAGCAGTGGAAAGGAATTCAAGAGCAAAGGTGTTTGAGAATGGTTAATATAGTCGGTCTTATCAATAAGCACATTTGATTTTTTGGACAGAGTTCTAGTCCCTTGCATTAAAGTGGCAGAACCTTCCCTCAAGGTTCTTAGCCATTTGTAGGAAGGTAGAAACCTATAATTATAAGATGGAAGAGGAGCTACTAACTATATGTCATATGTCATACATACGATAACATGGCAACTATAGTTGAGAGCTCCGTATTGTATAAACTGAAATTTTCTAAGAGAGTACAAGTTGTATTTGCCCACCAAAGAAAAGAGGAACCAGGAATATGGCTCAGATGATAAAACACCTAGCTTCTGTGCTTGATACCCTGGAACCCCATTTCTTCCAGAGCATTACCAAGCCAAGTACCATGGAGACTGTTTCATGATTCTAAAGCTCAGGCATGCCACCACACCTACAACAACAAATAATAACAACAAAGGGCTGGAGAGAAAATATAGCAGGTAGGTTGCTTGACTTGCATGCGGCCCATCCAAATTTGCTTGCTGGTACCCAGTGTGGTCCTTGAGCCCTGCCAGGGAGGGATCCCTGAGCACAGAGCAAGGAGTGATCTCTGAACACTGCCATGCCAGGTGTAGCCCCAAAGCAAACAAACAAAGCAATACTAAGGAAAGTTTTTTAAAAAGAAAGATAAGTACATGTGTTGAGATGATATATGTGTTAATTAACTGGTGGGAGGCATCCTTCCTTTCCCATGTTAGCTTTCACGTTCAATAATCTCAACAAAGCTGGGGAGAGAATCTCAGTTTAGGGGAGAAGATAGTACAGAGTATGGAAATCCTGAGGAAATGATTTATAACTAAGTGTGATTATAGGGCTAGTTGTTCAAAGATCAGTGAGATCAGTGAGATGAGCCATACCCATTAAGCCCATCTAGAGGGATCATCACTGAACTACTGATTTTTTTTTTTTGCTTTTTTGGGTCACACCTGGAAATGCTCAGGGGTTACTCCTGGCTGTGCACTCAGGAATTACTCCTGGCGGTGCTCGGGGGACCATATGGGATGCCGGGGATCAAACCCGGGCTGGCACAGGCCGGCCGTGTACAAGGCAGACGCCCTACCTACTGGACTATTGCTTTTTGCGTCACACCGGCAATGCTCAGGAATGCCCTACCCGCTGGGCTATCGCTCCGGCCCGGAACTACTGATTTTTATTTTATTTATTTATTTATTTATTTTTGCTTTTTTGGGTCACACCCGCGATGCTCAGGGGTTACTCCTGGCTCTGCACTCAGGAATTACTCCCTGGCGGTGCTCGGGGGACCATATGGGATGCCGGGGATCGAACCCAGGCCGGCACAGGCCGGCCGCGCAGAAGGCAACGCCCTACCCGCTGGGCTATCGCTCCGGCCCTGATTTTTAAAGATCAGAATGAAGACCTATGCTTTCTCCAGCTTCTAGTGCTAACAAGCGAAGAGTGTAGTGTGTGTGAGCAAACCCAAGCAAGTCTGAGTTCTAGTACACAGGAAAGATCTCTGCAGTGAGTGGTGATGTGGCTAGAGACGTGGCAGGAGACAGTCTTAGCCATTTGGGGCCTATCTTTAGTAGAAAAAGAAAGGTGTAGGCTCATCGTTAGAAGGAAAATACCACTGGTCTTGGTAGTTTGTTTTTTCATTGTTTCTTTAGATACATGAAGAATTTTGTTTGCTGAAATAATTTCAATTATTGTCTGATTTTTCTAAAAATGTTCACAAATACTTGTAATTTACATACATCCTCATTTTATGTATTAGTAAATAAAAATTCAAAGAAGTTGAGGACAAACGTTATGTAGATGACGAAATGAGACTTGAATGCAATCACCCTTATTCAGGAATCAGCACTCCTCTCTGAAATACTAGCCCCTCTCATTCCAAAAGGGAAAAGGTCTGAGAGGTGAGCATCTAGTTATAAAATTGTTCTTTTAAATAAAAAAAATTGTTCTGTGAATGTGCTGAAAACTCCTGAATTGTGCATTTTGAAAAGGAGAGATTTCTGGTGGTGACTTATATCTCAATAATGTAATTTCTGTGTTGAGGAAACTGTTGTAGATGAATCTCAGATAAAAAAAAGGCAAGATTCTGACATGCTCTGACAGTAAAATCCTTCTATTACCATTTGTTGGTAGACAGTTAACAAATGGGCTCTTTTATTCTGTGAATATAACCCCACGGGAGCTTCAAATGCAGGTTATGAGGCATATGTGTAAATTGGGTCACAGTTTTCTTTGTGGTTATATGTAGAAATTCAAAGATTTTTTTTCAGTGAATGTGTATAAAATAAGCTTATTCTGTCTATGGCTCGAATTTCTGTCTACTTTTCTAGCACTCCCCAGTGAATTCTGTGCTATTTTGGGGGTTGCGTATATGGATTTGTGTTTTTGCTTTAACAATCAAGTGCTTAATATCTGCTTGTAAATATTGGTTTTTCCTATGCTCTGTTATAACTTAAAAAATAGCAGAAAAATAAGCCTTAATAGATAACTGTGTTTCGACTGAAATACAGTTTTTGCCACTCATGGTACTAGGAAAATATTTGCCTATTTTTTGTGAAACAATTTAACTATAGCTTTTAAAACACAATAATAAATGTAATAGAAAGGTATTGTGTGGTAAATATTCACCATCCATTTAGCTCTAATGGGTAGTAATGATGATGTGTTTGCTTGTTAAAGTTAATGACTAAAAAGTATGCTCATTTTTTTAAAGCCTAAATAGAAGAATGCTAGCGCTCACAGGGGAGCCAGGAAAGGAAGAATTACAGACAATAAGTGTTAGAAAGATTAATAAATCTTTCTAGACTCAATAACAAATGACAAAATTTAATTTCAGATATGCATCATTTTAAATACCCATTTAAAATGTAACTCTGACAGTTTCTTATAACTAGCACATTGTTTTTAAGGAATTTTGTTTTCTAGACCTTTGAAATAATTTGATAGATTTTGCTTCCATGTGTGATATTAATATGATAGTAGATTATTCAGAGTTGCCTCAATGTAGAAACAACCTATATATGTTCATTAACCAAGAAGCAAGTAAATTAAATGTGGTATTTATAAATTGATTAGTAGTTGTCGGTAAAAAATACAACATTACAACATGGATGACCCTTGAGAAAAGATTATGCTAGCAAGGAATTGAGTCACAAAAGACTACATATTATTTAGGTTCTTTTTAAAAATGTTTAAAAATTAATTTATTTTGTTTTTTGAGTATGCTTGGTGGTGCTTGGGAACCATGCAGTGCTGGGATTGAAGACAGAGTATGTGGTCCAGTTCTTTGAATGATCTCCCTGATCACAGATATGAATTTTAGAGGCCATCCCAGAAGTGCCTGGCCAGGCAAGGCAGTGTCATACTTAGACCCAGTGATGCTGAGGAGATCATTGGTAACAGGGATCCAACTCAGGGCCTTGTACATACAAGATATATGCTCGATTACTTTAGCCATGTCCCAGTCTTCTTTAATGCCTTTTGCATGAAGGATCTACTATATGCAAGTCTTTGGAGGAAAAAGCATGTTTATGGTGATTAACTAGGACTGAAAGAGAAGGGTCTGAAAAATGGGAAGTGAATGCTGATAGTTATGGGGCTTCTTTTTAGGATGATGAAGTACAAGGTTGCACAGACCCAGTACATACTCAGAACAGCTGCATTGGGGGTAAAGAGAAAGTATAGGAGTTAAGACACTCACCTTGCATGTGACTGCTTTGGTAGAGCCTGGTCTGGTCTCTGGCCATATTTGGTCTCCCAAACATGTTAACTTCTGAACACAGTGCCAGGTAAAGCCTTTGAGCACTTCGTAATAGTATAGTGGATAGGGCATATGTTTTGCACACAGGTGACCTGGATTTGATCTGTGGTGGGTGTGGGCCACCTCCCCCCAAAAAAATTAAATTAAACAATAAAACTACTGAATCGTAGACATAACTGATTGAATTATATAGAATGTGTTATAGTTTCAACACTTTGATAAACACTGAAAAGTTTAAAATTGCATATTGTGAGGGGGAAGTAAAAAGACGATTATACAGAATGTCTAATGAAAACTTATATTAATCTGCTTCACAGTTTTAATTAAAAAAGAGGACTTTTTGCTTTGAAAGTAAAAATATTTAATTACTATTTTTTTTCTATTTCTGGAGAAACCTTGGGTTCTGAAATAACTGTTAAAATGTCTGGTCAGCTTCTCCTGACAGGGTCTTGGAAGCTAGCATGGCTGAAGCAGATGCGTCCAGTGGGCGCAGGAGCTGGCTGTGTTCCCACGGCTACACTTAGGGCACGAGGCACAAGGATAGCACATCCAGTATATCAAGCACAAAGAAGTTTTTCTTACTGATTGGTCAAATATGTCCTAGTCATGTCTGTCATTGGACAACAAAGGAAATTCTCCCCACCAGACTGCTGGAATTCCTTCTATTCTTCTCCGATTATCCCAGAGCATGATGGAAGATCAGCCTTTTGTTTGAAGTTCTCATCTTTTATCTATTCTCTTTCTTTATTCCCTTTAGGTTTCCTTGGCCATAGTATAAAAGGTTGTGTGTGAGTGGTGAACAGTGACTTGCTCACTCTTCAGACATATATAGTGAACATCTGGGAACACAGCTAGCTTCTGTTTCCCATTCTTTGTCTAAGTGACTGTCAGGTGAGTCAGTGAGACCTTGACTTCAATTCTTCTCTAATACCCATTTGGTTAGTGGATAGAGTAGGTGTGGTGAGATGGATATGTTATGGACTGGGAACTGTTTTGAAACCCTATACAGTAGTTTTGAACTCTCGCTCTTTCTATAAAACTGAATGAAAATTGGCTTGAGAGTTCTGAAAAAATGTGGACATCCTCAAATACACATACATGCACATACTTCATTCCAAATCCGTTAATTTTTTCACTTTTCCTATAAGAGCAGTCTCTTGGAGATCTTGGTTTTCTTTACCATCATTTCTCCATGTCCCTTTCAAGTTAGCCTTCATTTGCATTAATTGGTTAAACATGTTTATAAAAATGCATTCTTATAGGCTGAGGAGAGCTTCCAGCCAAAACTTCATTATTCTAAATGTTGGTAATAATACTCCTAACCACTCCCTTCTCCAAACCTCTTCAAATTGAACTCAATTGTTGGATTCAGCTACATTTTCTCATGCAGATGCATTCAGGCTTACTTGTCTCATCCCTTAATCAGAGTATTCTTTGAAGACTGTTTACTGATAGACTAACCAATTGCATATGGTTTTTATTTAAACTTATGGCCCAGGGCCAGAGCAATAGTACAGTGGGTAGGGCATATGTATTGCACACAGCTGACCTGGATTTGATCTGTGGCATCACCTTTGGTCCCTCAAACACCACAAAGACTAATTCCTGAGTGCAAAGCCAGGAGTAAGCTCTGAGCATTACCCGCTGTGACCCAAAGAGCCTAATAATAATAATAATGATAATAATAATAATAATAATGAACTTGTGGTCCAGGGTAGTGGATGTGTTCAAGAGGTTAAAGGTATTTGCACACAAGAATAATAGGGAGCCAGGGAGATGGTTCAACTGATAGAGCACATGCTTTGCATATATAAACCATCTGAGTTTGATCTCCAATCCCTCATGGCTTCCAGAGTGTCACCAAGTTTGACCCTGGTGCTCCCAAACATAAACAGTAACTCCTATATTCAAAGTAAAGAAGAATTAATAATGTTGCCAGGTGGACTGCTTCTTCCACTGAGTATGATGATCACCATAAAAATCAATGAATAAGGCTCCAATGAATCAGTCAATAGGGCAAAACTTTTTTAACTGTGCAGCAGCAGCCTAGACCAGGGTTATCTGTATTTTATATATATACATAAATTTTTTTTTTGAGAATCACTAGGGGAAATAAGTTAAAAAAATGTCCGTCTACCTCTGGAGGGATAGAAATGTAGCTCAGTTGTAAAGCATTTACCTTGTATGTATGCGACCCTAGGTATTTAATCATCAGCACTGCCAAAAAGAAAAAAATATACTTGACTCCTTTTAAACTTGTGATTCTATAGTGCCTTAAAAATAATTCTTAAAATAATTCTGTCCTTAAAATAATTCTGTCCAAGTAACTACTGCCTTCTGTCATTATTATGAGAGCAAACAATTCCACAATTCCTTTATTTTCGCTATAAGTTGAATCTTTTAAGCATGAGGGAGGAGCTAATAATAATTTGAAAAATATTGTACAAGTTCTAGGACCTGGAATATGTTTCTGAAGAAGCACCAGTCCTCACCCTCACCTTGTATTTGTTCATCCTTACCCTGGGAACAAAGGCATTTCTGACCATTCTTTATAGTGACTATCTAAGAATCAAACACATGAGCTCTCTCAGTCTGTTTCCACTGTTACAGGCATTTCAGAATGATCTGTAAGAAGCTGAAATACAGAGACACCCAAGGGATTAACTACAGGAAATATATAGGAAGTAGGTTAGTTAATGAGGTTATGGTCTTATTGTTGTTTCACTAAGTTATCTTACATTGTGTCTGCATTTCGGGGTAGGCATGTATATCCTCTAATATTTAGACTTGGTTCTGTTTCATATTTTGCATGTTCTCCATAAACTTTCTCTGTGCTCCCCTTCCTGAGGGGTAACCCTACAATTATGGGAGTGTCTTCCCAGTCACAAATCTAGTTTCTCCAACTTGCCATCATAGGGCCTGATGGTTTAGTGATAGTTATTGTGCTTAGTTCTCCTGTCTAGGTCTTTTATTATTCCAAGTAGAAACCATGGCAACTTTTAGAGGAGGGGAGTTTGGGTGGTGTGTGTGTGTGTGTGAGAGAGAGAGACACACACACACACAGATAGAGAGAGATGGTTGATGCTCAATATCACCCATGATGCTAAGGAACAACTGGTTAACTGGTTGGGTGTTCAGGAATAACTTCTCGCAGTACTCAGGGGACCACATGTACTGTCACAGATCAAACAGCAAAGAGGGCTTGACTGCGTGCATGGCAAGCCCATTAACTTGTTCTGTACTATCTGGCCCCAAGAGATGAAATCTTTAAACTCAGAAGTCAAACTAAGGAAAAGGGATGTAGCTTAACAGTAGAGCACTTGCCTTGTGTGTGTGTGTGTGTGTGTGTGTGTGTGTGTGTGAAGCCCTGGGATTCACCCCATCACCATCACTGTCTTCCCATTGTTCATCAATTTGTTCGAGTGGGCACTAGTAACATCTCCATTAGTCCTATCACAAGCAAGTGCAACCCAAGGGCATCTATTTGCTAGAGGGACAGGAGGAGCCCAAAACCATTCTTCAGGTTATGGAACTGAGGTCCATAATAGTTACTAGTCTTTGGCATAAAAAGTAAATAAAACATGGTAGCTTGCCGGGCCTTACCGTGTAGGTGGTATAGTCTCAGTAGAAGGCTCTCAACCCGAGCATTTACTGTGAAACTTAAAGGATGTATATGACCTAAAATATAGTTATCATAGAGCTTTGAAATCTACAGTAAATGTAGAAAATATTAATCTACATCTTTATTTATTTTTACTAATAACAAGTAAACAAAACATCTCTAAGCAAAATACCTGGATAACTTAATACAAAGAATACAGCCAAGGCATATAAGAGGCATCCTTATGAAATGTTGAAAGCATTCCCTTTCAGTCAGGAATGAGGCCCGTATCACACTTCTTGTCAACACTGTACAATATAAAGGGGCATACCCAAGGTCAAAAAATTAACCATTAACTAAGTCGGAGAACCCCGACTTCCTACCAATAGGTCCAGAACTTTATATCTTCATTACAGTTCTGTGCTCCTGTTTTCTTTGGCTAAGTCCCTTAAGTTCCATCATGTGAATTCACGGTCACTGGTGAATTAGCTGGGGTACACAATTTCAGTGTGTACCCCATCACCATAAAAATTAAAAATGGTTTCACCCCATTACCATAAAATCAAAAATTTTAAAGTTAAACTTCCTGCGGCTCACAGGGAAATATCCTCACATGGTATCTTTCTTTCCCTCTTGTTTTAATTGAGGTAATAGAGGTATGGTATAAAGATTTTCCTTGTCCTGATGGCACAGCCTCACTCCTCTTCTAAATATGTACTACACCAAACCCACCACTAATACCTTCAGTCACTGTTCATTGGGATCCTTCTTCCTCTTATTCCTTTCTTCCCTTTCCCTGTGGGAACCTTATTTCAGTCCAAGGGTTTGCTTTCATTAAGTTTTGTCTGTCTTATATATAATAGATGTACATATATATCCATATATATACAGATCTCTTTGATAGCCACGTCCACCTGCCCACATACAAAATTCCGCAGGATGGATATGTTGTTCCCACGTTCTCCCTTCTGAAATCCAACATGCCATTTCATTGTTAAAGAAGGGAACAGCACCAGGCCCAGACAAAGTCAGACCCGAACACCTGAAGAATCTGCCGTCAGTACTCATCAATATACTGGCTCGGCTCTTCACACGCTACCTGTATGAATGCAAGGTGTCCTCCCAATGGAAAACCAGCAGGACAGTTCTACTGTTCAAGAAGGGAGACATTCACGACATTGGCAACTATCGCCCCATCTGCCTGTTGTCCATCATCTACAAGCTGTTCACTCGAGTCATCCTGAACAGGATTGATAGACCATTAGATGAAGGACAACCATGCGAGCAAACTGGCTTCCGGAAAGGATTGAGCACAATCGACCATATCCACACAGTAACCAAGCTCATTGAGGTTTGTAGGGAGTTCAAGATGCCACTGTGTCTCACATTCATTGATTTAAAGAAAGCCTTTGATTCTGTTGAGACCCAAGCGGTTATCGAAGCCGTAGACAAACAGGGTGTTCAAACCCAATACATCAAGATCCTTCGTGAGCTGTATTACAGATTCACCATCAGGATCTCACCATTCTACAAGAGGGTGATCATTGATGTCAAAACAGGGGGTTTGGCAGGGTGATACCATTTCACCAAAACTCTTCAGTGCCACCCTTGAGAACATCATGAGACAATTAGAATGGGAAGGAATGGGAGTGAAGATAGATGGTCGGCAACTACACCACCTCCGCTTCGCTGATGACATTGTTCTAATAACACCAAACATTAGCCAAGAGGCACAAATGCTGGCTGACTTCGACCAAGAATGTGGAAAGATAGGTCTACAGCTGAATCTCAATAAAACTATGTTCATGAAAAATGAACTAGTTCCAGAGGCCCCATTCACTCTCAATGGAACAAACATCTCTGAATGCAGTAGTTATGTGTACCGGGTTCGAGAAGTCAACATGATGAATGACCTAAAACATGAGCTGCGCAGGAGGAAGAGAGTGGCATGGAATGCCTTCAAAAGCATCGAAGAAATAGCTAAAAGGACAAAGAACCTCCAGCTCCAGGCACATCTCTTCCACTCCACTGTTCTCCCTGCATTAACATATGCCTCAGAGTTCTGGGCCCTATGAAAGCAGGAAGAGAATCCTATTTGGATCTCCCAAAGAGGAATCGAAAGAGCTATGCTTGGAATATCACACCTCACTTAAGTGAGAGAAGGAATCAGGAGTTCCGACCTCTGTCACTGTTCCAGAGTCAGGGATGCTGTCTCGTTTGCTAAGGCATTGAAAATGAGATGGGCTGGACATGTAATGCGATTTGGAGACGACCGCTGGACTAGAGCCATTACCAACTGGATTCCATGGGATGTCAAAAGATCACGTGGCCACCCACTTACAAGATGGTCAAACTTCTTCGTCAATACCCTGAACGAACGGTTCGAGACTCTTTGTATTCCTGAAACAACCAGATGCCATTGGGCTACACTGGCATGTGATAGGGTCAAATGGAAATGTTACTGGTGCCTGCCCGAGGAGATCAATGAACAACGGGATGTCCCTCTCCCTTCCCTTCCCTTCCCTTCCCTTCCCTTCCCTTCCCTTCCCTTCCCTTCCCTCCCCTCCCTCTCCCTTCCCTCCTCCTTCTTCCCTTCCTTTACCTTCACTTCCCCCTTCCCCTTCCCTTTCCTTCCCTCCCTTCCCTTCCCTTTCCTTCCCCTCCCTTCCCTTCCTTCCCTCCCCTCCCTCCCCTCTCCTTCCTTTCCCTTCCCTTCCCTTCCCTTCCTCCTCCCTTCCCTTCCCACTCCCTTCCCTTCCCTTTCTTTCCCCTTCCCTTCCCTCCCCCTCCCTCTCCCTTCCCTCCTTCTTCTTCCCTTCCTTTACCTTCCCTTCCCCTTCCCCCTTCCCTTCCCTCCCCTCACTCCCCTCCCTTCCCTTCTCTTCCCTTCCCTCCCCTCTGTTCCCTTCCCTTCCTTTCCCTTCCCTCTCCCTCCTTCCCTTCCCTCCCTCCCCTCCTTTCCTTTACCTTCCCTCCCCTCCATCCCCCCCCCTTCCCTTCCCTCCCTTCCCTTCCCTCCCTTCCCTCCCTCCCCTCTCCTCCTTTTCCCCCCCCTCTCCTCCCTTCCCTTCCCCCTCCTCTCCCCTCCCATCCCCTTCCAATTGCCTTACACATGGATGATCTAGGTTTAATCCCTGGTATCCCATATAGTTCTGTCAGTCATGCCAGGATTGATACCTTAGCACAGAGCCAGGAATAAGCGCTGAACATTGCCAGGTGTAGCCCATAAAACAAACCCCCACAATTGAAGCTGTTTCTCTCCATCCTCTGTCTTTTAAAATCAAAGAGTTTTGAGTGTGTTCTAATGTTGTTTTTCTACTATGGCTAAGACTTAGCTCAGTTTCACTAAAGGTTAGGGTTTTCTTTCTTTCTTTCTTTCTTTCTTTCTTTCTTTCTTTCTTTCTTTCTTTCTTTCTTTCTTTTTCTTTCTTTCTTTCTTTCTTTCTTTCTTTCTTTCTTTCTTTCTTTCTTTCTTTCTTTCTTTCTTTTCTTTCTTTCTTTCTTTCCTTCCTTCCTCCCCCTCCCTCCCTCCCTCCCTCCCTCCCTCCCTCCCTCCCTCCCTCCCTCCCTCCTTCCTTCCTTCCCTCCCTCCTTCCCTCCTTCCCTCTAAGAGGAAAGTCTGCCTTCCTCTTGGTATTTTAGAGCAGTAAAAATAATTTTATCAGAAAATTTGGTTGAACTCATAACAGACTATTGTTTAAGATATTGTGGAAGTCAGAAAGAAAAGGACGAATGACTGCATTCATTTGTGGGATATAAATATATTCCAGTGTGCTACTAAATGTTGGAAATGGTAATGCCAGACTAGAACTGAGCATTGAATGTAGGCAAAGGGATTTGCATGATAACCCCTAAATGTATGTATGGCATGCCACAATGTGTAAGTAAAGGTAGAGAGGGAGAGGGAGGGGGAGAAAGAAGGGGAGAGAGAGGGAGAGAGAGGAGAAAAAGTGCTTGCTATATAGGCAGGTGGGGGTTGGATAAGGGAGGGAATCTGGGGACACTGGTGGTCGGAAATGTGCACAGGTGGAGGAATGGGTGCTGCAACATTGTATGACTAAAACTCAATCATGAACAGCTTTGTAAATGTCTGTCTCATGGTGTTATTATTAAAAAATTAAAATATATTGTGGAACTCTGTGTTCTATATAGAGAATTTAGGTTTGTTTAGATGTGTCTATAATTTCAGAGGTTATTCATATATCTGTCTCCATAGCAAACCTGAAACCACCACAGAGGTGGCCCTCTCCATGGTAGTTGCAAGTAGACAACAAAAGATAATGCTTTTGTATCTTGGATACTGCTAAACCTAGGCCACAAACAGACTGTGTATCTCTTCAGGGAGTCAGGCTGTGAAGCCAGTTTTGAAGAAATTAGAATAGAATAGTGTTATGGGTCAGAATAGGAACCAACATCCTCTGCCCCCAATTTGCTTGCTCTTCCCTTTCTCGAATTTGAGGACTGTAATGTCCCCATATATTTTAATGCTTTTTTTGTCATAATGTCTTTTGTCCATAACCATGCGACAGTATTGCATGTATGTTGGAGAAATGGTTTTGGCTCCCCTGGGAGGTCATGGTAGATGACTTTAGTGCTCAAAATGTGGTCTATAAATCAGTACCAGCATCACCTGGGAGCTTGTTATACTCCATAATCTCAAGACCCATTCAAGATTTACAGAATCAGAATATGTATTTTAACAAGATCCCCAGGTGATTTGCATGCATTTTAAAGGTGAGGTGTAGGTGTACTGGCTGAGGGAATTAGGACTATTTATTTTACTTGTCACAAGGACACTTTATTCCAGCTTCTTTTGATCATTAAAATGACTCTGAACTTTCCAGAACTTACTAGAATTAACATATCGGTGACAGGGAAGTGTTTATATGTATGGGGTGACTGTCCTTTATGCAAGAGTCATATAACATCCAGTATAAAGTTTCTGATGGTATTCCCCTTAATCTGGGAGCCCAAAGACTGGTGCACCATGTTTTTCCTTTTCTGTATTACTCTCTTTTGATTTGCAAAGCAAGCACTTTTACTATAAATAGCAAATAATCAATTTTACAAATTTGAAAGATAATTGTTAAAGATTTGCTTTTCATGAGGTTTGTTGTAGACTTGTTGGCAAAGGTGATTTGTCTAATTATGCTTAACACATGTCTAATTATTTTAATATGTGGTGTTTAAAGAAAATAAATGTGAAAATGTAAGCAGTAAAGCGTGAAGTCGAGTCTTCTTTAAGTCACAATTGTGAGTGTGGTCTCATAGGGTTCCTTTTGACAAGTGTCAAATGACCAGTGGTGAGGAAATAATGTATTTGTTGTAGTTGGGGATCATTATTGTCTTTTTCCCAGATCTCTGGTCCCGGGAAGCCCAAGTCTCTAGCAAAAACTGTGTCCTAGTTTGCTTTTTCTGCTAGTATTCCTTTTGTAGAGAATGTGCTTTGTGAGGTGACCAATGAGAGTCACGTTGGCATTGAAGCTGTGAGATTGTATTTTGTTTGTGTTGTGATTCTGAACTTTGGGGAACGTGTCCTGCTATTGCACAGACCACAGCACTGTAGTTTGTGTCACTGTTAGGCCTTAAAAAATATGGCATTTCACATTAGAATGCAGTACCTGTTGTCTAAAATCTATTTCCCAGCTTTGGCACACAAGAAAAGAAAAGAATTTGCTATGATTGTGTGCAGATATTTGAAAAGTCAGATGACTGTCTGAAACAGTCTGTTAGGGTAGTGTTGGAGGAAAACAAGAACAAGCTGAAATCACTTGTTTGGGAGTAATATTTTGGCATGGTTTCTCTGAAGTTGGGCAAATATAGTTTATCTTTGTTCCCAGCTGGGTACAAAGCAGAAGAAAACATTAGAAAAGTTGCTCATGTAACTCTCCAGGACACAGATAGATGGTTCCCCTCTGTGTTTGCTTGTACACACTCTCCAAGAGGGCTGAAGCCAGTCCCTCCCTCACAGGCTGTCGTGTTTGTTTGCAGTGTTTCCCTTGAGTCTGCTTTAGAATCACCCTTTGAGGTTAGTGCAGTTGTCAAACTGGTGCTTGGACATTCTGACTCGGACATTTTCATTACCATGTTATTCTGAGTGTTCAGCTCTGACCCAGAGCAAGAGTTTCTGTGTGTGTGAGTGTGTGTGTATGTGTGTGTGTGTGTGTGTGTGTGTGTGTGTGTGTGGTGCCAGGGAGCAAAACAAAAAGCCTTATAGCTGCAAGAAAATAAAGCCTAATGTCCCCAGACCCTTGCCCTAAGTTTCTGACAGCACTGTCACAGAAGGAAAGGGACATTTTCACTAAGCTTGTAGTTCCTGTCAGGTGAGAGCTGTGATTGTTTTCCTTTTCTTCCAGTTATTGATTCTTCACTCATCAATGCTGATGCAGTGGATTTTACCATTAGAAGTAGTTACTTGGGGCTGGAGTGATAGTAGAGTGGGCATGGTGCTTACTTTGCACCTGGTCAGCCAGATGCAATCCCCTGCACCACAGGAGTGATTCCTGAGTGCAGAATCAGGAGTTAGCTCTGAGGTGTGGTCCAACAAAACAAAAGTAGTTATTAGGCACTGATAGGACAGTGGGTAAGGTACTTGCCTTCCATGGACTGAGACTGAGGTGGGTTTGTTTCTCAGCACAATACATATATCCCTTGAGCGCCAACATGAGTGATCTCTGAGGGCAGAGCCAGCAGTAACCTTGAGCTCAAAACAAGTGAAAGAAAGTGGATATTTATTTTAGAAAACAAAGGAGGTATTTTTATTGTCTCTTATTTTCTCATTATCTTTGTGCAGAGAAATATGTGTTCTATAAACTAAATTGATTGCATATTATTTTGCATGAGTACATAAATCTGATTAACTATTATCAGTAAATCTATAAATATATTCTGTTGACTGACATATTTTCTGTACCTTCTGGCTGTTAATTCACTGTCATGTATTTTGTACTTTTCAAACCAAACTCCATATGTTCTCATGTGAAGCATCCTGTGCAGATGAGGTGAGGGTCACTCACTCTCTCCCCTACTTATGCTGCCTTTTTGTTTTGCTTCTGGTATTTCCCAGTGAGTCATAGATCCATGTGACAATTGGTATACATGGTGATGACTATCTGCACTTTGAGCTGAAGAACACATTTTGGTTTATGAATTGGGTTTGGGCAACAATGGCCCTATTGAAAATTCAGTTATAAAACCAGGGAGAGGGGCCAGAGCAATAGGACAGCGGGTTGGGCATTTGACTTGTGCACAGCTCACCCCGATTTGATCCCCAGCATCCTGTATGGTCCCCGAACACTGCCAGGAATAATTCCTGAGTGGAAAGCCAGGAGTAACCCCCTGAGTACCACTGGATGTGACCCCTCAAGACTGACTAAATCACTCACTCACTCACTCACTCACTCACTCACTCACTCACTCACTCACTCACTCAATCAATCTAGGGAGAGGGTCCAGATGACTGGAGTGCATGCTTTGCATGCTAGAGTTCTGGGTTTGATTCCCAGCATCAGTGATCTACCAGGCATCTCAGGAAACTATTGAGCAACTATGCCAGGAACACCCCAAAATCAACTGGGTGTGACTCAAAATCCAAACTCCTCTCTTACCCCTCACTAAAAAGAGGAAAGTTGCCTTCCGTGATACTTTGGTATAAGACTGTTAAATTAGCAATACACTAGGGAATCTGCTTCATTGTTTTAAAAGTGGTCACATAGTTCAAGTGTCATATGTGATCAAATAGATTAACAAATTAGTATGTGGTCAAGATTATTTGGAATGATAGCCATACTTTTACTCTCTCATTTATGAATGCAACTAAATCAACCTTTCTAGAATGTGTTTTGGATTGGAGTAAGCTGTAAAGCCAGGCCATACCTGGTCAGGCATGCTTTTTAAAATTTTTTTAATTTAATATTTTTATTATACTACCATGAGATATACAATTACAAAGAAGTTCATATTTGGGTTATAGTCATACAGTGTTCCAGCACCCTCCACCAGTGCCCATTTCCCATCACCACTGTCTCCAATTGCCTCCCCCTCCCTAGCCTGCCTCTATGGCAGGTTTATTATCTCTTTCTCTTTATCTCTCATTCTCTCTTCCTTCTCTGGTCAGTCATGCTTTTGAGTACAGTATACAGTTGAAGGGGCGAGGACAAGACAGAGAGGAGAATATGGTTCAATTCCTTTGTACTGGGGTTCCAGTCAGCCATACCAGAAGGGAACAAGGTATATGATCTCTGGGAAAACTTTAAAACTTTGCAACAGGGAGATGAATTCAGACAAGAGATACAAAATTTAATGAAGCTTTAAAAATGTAAACTGGAGAAAATAGCTGCAGGTAAATAAAAAGTCTGGTGAAATTTTATTTGACAGGGACTCCCTGTTGGGTGGGAAGCATTAGAATCAGTCGATCTTAAAATTATGCTAAATAGTTTGAGGATATTGTGAATTCCCTGGGGATCCTTGTTATACATACAGTGCTAGACCAGTGCCTTAGAGATTCTGACTCAGTGGGTCTGAGATGGGCTCCTATAGTGTTTACAAGTGCTCCAGGTTAAGTCTTGCTGATTTAAGGAGCACTACGTTGATACCCTAATTTCCTCTTTTTTTTTACCTTTATTGTGGGGATGACGGATGCACTTGGTAGTGTTCAAGACTTACTCCTGACTCTGCACTGAAGGATTGCTTTTGGTGGGCTCAGGAGACTATATGTGGTGTCAGTGAATGCAGGTCATTCGGTGTGCAAAAGTGAAGCACCTCACCTGTTGTACTTTCTCTCCAGCCCCCTAATTCTACAGTTTTGTCTGGGAAAATGTGTGGGCTGGTTATCTAGGAGTCCACTGAGTGACACATAGTAATCACAGGCTTGTAACATTGATGGATATAATAGGTCTGTTGCTGCTTTCTACAAAGTCTGTTTCAATGGATTGCAAAATAAATTTTCCTAGAACTGTTTATCAACCCAACTGAAATTTTTTTGATGAACTTGATCTGATTGAAGAGATGATGGATGATTTCTCTGAACTCATTGCTCCTTGGTCTTCCAAAATGTCTTTTAGAATATTTATGACCTATATCAACAGCTCTTCATGAATTGCTTGATCACTTGACATCCTGTTATTCGTTGATTTGCTTGAGTGGGCACCAGTAACGTTTCCATTTGACCCTGTCATGTGCCAGCGTAGCCCAATGCCATCTGCTTACTCCGGGAATACGAAGAGCCTCAAACCATTCGTTCACAGTCTTGACGAAAAAGTCTGACCATCTTGTAGGTGGGCGGCCATGTGATCTTTTGACGTCCTGTGGGATCCAGTCAGTAACGACTCTAGTCCAGTGTTCATCTCTAAATCGCTTTACATGTCCAGCCCATCTGATTTTCAATGCCTTGACAAACGAGACAGTGTTTGCCTGTCTGACTCTGGATCATCGATGGAGGTTGGAACTTGAGATTCCTTCTCTCACTTAAGTGAGGCATGAAATTCCAAGCATAGCTCTTTGGATTCCTCCTTGGGAGACCGAAATAGCATTCTCATTCTGTTTTCATAGGGCCCAGGTCTCCGAGGTGTTTGTTAATGCAGGGAGAACAGTGGAGTCAAAGAGATGTGCCCGGAGCCGGGGGGTTCTTTGTCTTTTTTAGCTATTTCTTCAATGCTCTTGAAGGTGTTCCATGCCGCCTCTCTTCCTCCTGCGCAGCTCAGGTTTTAGGTCATTCATCATGTTGACTTCTCGACCTAGGTACACATAACTGCTGCATTCAGAGATGTTTGTTCCAGTAGAGTGAATGGGGCCTCTGGAACTAGTTCATTTTCATGAACATTGTTTTGCTGAGATTCAGCTGTAGACCAATCTTTCCACATTCTCGGTCGAAGTCAGCCAGCATTTGTGCTGCTTGGCTAAAGTTTGGTGTTATTAGAACAATGTCATCAGCAAAGTGGAGGTGGTGTAGTTGCCGACCATCTATCTTCACTCCCATTCCTTCCCATTCTAATTGTCGCATGATATTTTCGAAGGTGGAGCTGAAGAGTTTTGGTGAAATGATATCACCCTGCCGATCCCCTCTTTTGACATTAATGATCACTTCCTTGTAGAATGGTGAGATCCTGATGGTGAATTCGTGATACAGCTCCTGAAGGATCTTGATGTATTGAGTTTGAATGCTCTGTTTGGTTAGAGCTTCGATGACTGCTTCGGTTTTAACAGAATCAGAGGTTAAATCAATGAACATTAGACAGAGCGGCATCATGAACTCCCTACAAGCCTCCATTAGCTTGGTTACCGTGTGGATCTAGTCGATTGTGCAGAGCAAGCCATCTTGTTCGCATGGTTGTCCTTCATCTAATTTTCTGCCAATCCTGTTCAGGATGACTTGAGATGACAGACAACAGGTAGATGGGGCGATAGTTGCCAGTGTCATGGATGTCTCCCTTCTTGAACAGTAGAACTGTTCTGCTGGTTTTCCATTGGGAGGGCACCTTGCATTCAGACAGGTAGTATGTGAATTGCTGAGCCATTGTATTGATGAGTACTGATGGCAGATTCTTCAGGTGTTCGGGTCTGACTTTGTCTGGGCCAGGTGCTGTTCCCTTCTTTACCGACGAAATGTCATGTCAGATTTCAGAAGGGAGAACATTGGGAATGACATATTCATCCTGCGGAATTTGGTATGTGGGCAGGTGGACATAGCTATCAAAGAGATCTGAGTAGAAGTCATGGATAATCTTCTCCATTGCCATTCTGGAAGATGTGATAGATCCATCAGAATGTTGCAGGGCAGTCATCTTGATCTGATAGCAAAGGACAGGTAGGCATTGCAAATGCTTTTCCCGGCTTCTGCTGCATCGGCCAGTATTTCTGCTATTCTCTCTATGAGCTCTTCCTTTATTGCTTCTCTGCACTGCTTTGCGAGCTTGGACGTTAGGATTTGATGCCTGAGGCTCGCGCCTGAATGAGCTCAAGAGTTTTTGAAGACAGGCGTTCTTTTTGTGACTTTCTCTCAATCATGGAGGTGCTGAACTAGTCGGTTGTATTCTTCATCCATGTCGTCAATGATGCCATCTTCCCATGTTGCTGCAATGGTGGCAAAGAGTTCCCAGTTAGTGGTAATTCTGGGAGTTCTCTTCTTAAACTTTGCAGCCTTTTCTCTCCATAGCGTGAAGTAGAATTTTGCATGAAGGAGACAGTGGTCCGATCCTGTTTGGAATTTTGGAACGACAGTGACATCAATCAGGCAAAACTGTCGATTGAATATGATGTGGTCAATTTCATCGTGGAACTGTCCACCAGGAGATCCCCATGTCCAGTGTTTTGATTCAGCTTTCTGGAACTGTGAGTTTCCATGAATGGTCTTGGTGGATATGATGAATTCCGTGAATAGTAACTGTAAAATCAAACAAGAATTGTAGATTTTGAATTTACATTAGATAAATAGGTATGCCTAAAATAAGTTTTACTATAGTAAAAAATGTCAAATAGGGTGGAAAGTAAAAATATTTTTCTGTACTTTTTTCACTTAGTAATACCAATACTGTATACAGTTCTAGGCAGGTTCTAGTCATTGCCTGTCATCCCAGTGAACCTAAGAAGAAGCCAGAGGAACCCCCCACCATGAGGTCAGTCATTCTCAACATCCAGACTCCACAGTGCCTCAGAGCTCCACCCATGAGAAAACCTGTCTTTCCCCGTTGAGTTTCATCAGTAAATGCTCGTGATGAGAGCCTTCTACTGAGAGTATACCACCTACACGACAGAGCCTGGCAAGCTACCTGTGTTTTATGTAATATGCCAAAAACCAGTAACAATTAGGGACCTCATTCCTTCACCTTGAAGGAATGGTTTGAGGCTTTTTTTCTGTTCCTGAAGCAAGCAGATGCCCTTGGGCTACACTTGCTTGCAACAGGAGGTATGGAGATGTTACTGGTACCTGCTCGAGCAAATCGATGAACAACAACAAGTGATACAAGCGGAATACCAATTCAGATTTCAATTAAATTATTTTTTCAGAAGAAATTTTTTTTTGCTTAAAGTAGGGAAGGAAAGAACTTAGAAAATATGTCATCTTTTAAAGTGACATAGTCCCTCCATGCTAATACCTGTAAATTGTAAGAAGGGAGCATGCTGTGGGCAAGATAAAATATACAGTTACTATACACCAAGAAGGCTGGGCTCCAGGGTTAGTGATGATGTTCACTGATGTTCCCTGTTAGGCAAAATAAGGAAATTACATCTAATTTGTCTTTGGAAGCAAATAGATATTGGACAGAGTAATTACACCATTAGAATATAAATTCTACAGGACTGGGTATGTAGTTCAGAGGTGGAGCCCATGCACTTTATCAGTATGAGGTCCTGGGTTTAAGGCCCAGTGCACACACATTGCACACACAGACACACACACACACACGCACACACACACAAGAGTAAAAGGTCTATGAGATCATAAAACCTGTATTTTGAGCCTAACTTGGCATTTGGTGAAGAGAATTTCTACCTAAAAATATTTGTGGCTCCAATGATCAGAACTGAATTATAGCAACATCAATCTTATAGGACCATGGGGAATGACTTATAGGAGAAGGCTGAGACCTGTGAGACCAATTTGGAAGTGATTACAGTGATTTGGGTGAGAATTATTGAAGAGCACGCTAGAATGGAAGGAATGCTGGAGGCCGATTTGTAAGATGTTGTGAATTAGAATCAGAAGAAGCAGACAATGCACGAGCAGGAAGAGACCTTTTCAGTGAAAGGCCTGCACTCCCAAAAGAGATTGAGGACCAAACAAAATCTACAAATAAATCAGTTTTGTGAGAGAAACATGAAATATTTAGTCCCTCTTTTAAAATTCATACTTGGTAACACTAAATGTAAACCAACCAGAAACCCCACCTCTGTTTTTTCTTTCGCTAGACCTGGTGGTAGTCAGGGCTTACTCCTGGCTCTGTGCTCTGGGATCACTCTTTTTTAAAAAAAATTTTTTATTATACCACCGTGAGACATACACAATTACAAAGGTGTTCACAATTGGTTCTTGGTAATACAGTATTCCAGCACCCATCCCTCCACCAGTGCCCCATTTCCACCACCAATGTACCCCACCCCCTCCCACCCACTCCCAGGCTGCCTCAACAGCAGGTAGCCCTGTTTCCTCTCTTTCTCTCTCTGTCTCTCTCTGTCTCTGCATCCTCTCTCCCTCTTATTTTACACATTGTGGCTAGCCCTGCAGATATTTAGAGTTTATCACTTCTTCCTCCTGCGCAGCTCAGGTTTTAGGTCGTTCATCATGTTGATTTTTTCGACCTAGGTACACATAACTGCTGCATTCAGAGATGTTTGTTTCATTGAGAGTGAATGGGGCCTCTGGAACTAGTTCATTTTTCATAAACATGGTTTTCTTTTTTTTTAATTTTTTATTATACCACCATGAGACATACAATTACAAAGGTGTTCACAATTGGTTCTTGGTAATACAGTATTCCAGCACCCATCCCTCCACCAGTGCCCCATTTCCACCACCATTGTCCCCCACCCCTTCCACCCCCCCCCCCCCAGGCTGCCTCAACAGCAGGTAGCCCTGTTTCTTCTCTTTCTCTCTCTGTCTCTCTCTCTCTCTGTCTCTGCATCTCTCTTCCTCTTGTTTTACACATTGTAGCTAGCCCTGCAGATATTTAGAGTTTAAAACTTAAGTCTCTTTGTGTATATTCAATGGTGAGTTTTCATCTGCCATTACCATTTCCCACATTTAGTAAAACACTGCTATCTATTTATATCCTATTAATGAATGCAGTCATTCTATATCTGTCCTTTTCCTTCTGACTAATTTCACTCACCATGATAGTCTCCATGTCCACCCATTTGCAGGTAAATTTCATAATTTCATCTTTTCTGACAGCTGCATAGTATTCCATAGTATAGATGAACCACAGTTTCTTTAGCCAGTCCTCTGCTCTCCGGCATTTAGGTTGTTTCCAGATTCTGGTTATAGTGAATAGTGCAGAGATGAATAAAGAAGTACAGATAGTGTTTGTGGTATGTGTTTTTAGGTCTCTCGGGTATATTCCCAGGAGTGCTATTGCTGGATCAAATGGGAGTTCAATGTCTAGTTTTCGGAGGAATGCCCATATTGTTTTCCAAAAGAGTTGGACCAGTCTGCACTCCCACCAACAGTGGATGAGAGTCTCTGGGATCACTCTTGATGGTGCTTGGGATCATTTGTGGTGCCAGGACTCAAACCCAGATTGGATGCACGAAAAGCAAGCACTCCACCCACTTCATTATTGCTCTGGACCCTCAACAAACATTTTTTAAATGATATAGTTCATGATCTGTTACTCTTCCATCCTTATCATGCAGAGAGGCTTTCTGTGACTAGTCCAAACTGTTGTCAAGTCTGAGCTTTATCCTAAATTTCTTTCATTGTTTGAACACTTTATTTTCCCTTTCTGCTCTTAGAGAAAATAGACAAAGGAGAGTGGAGGCTTAGGTTTCACAAAACCCTAAAGAAAAATAAATTAAAAGTTGTCAGTTAAAATGAAAAACAAAAAACTTTCTTAGGAATAAATGAAATTAAGATGAAAGAATCAGTAATGAAGAGGGTGTACACAGGGCTGAGGCAACTGCCTTACACAGGCTGCACTTAGTTTGCTCCCCAGCCCCACATCCAGTGTCCCGAGCACTGCCAGTTGGGACCCCTGAGTAGCGCCATTTGTAACCCCCAAAGTACAAGCCACGAGTAGCCCTTGAACACTGCTTGGATAGTGCCCAAAAATCCCACAGCCAAAGTTCAAGTAATTGGAAAAAAAAGTTGGATTTGCCTTTAGTTTCCTCTTTTCAAAAATAAGTTGTTTAGGTCTGGAAAGATAAGAGGATTAAGGTGCTTGCTTTGTAAACAGCCAACCCTTATTCAGAGCCCTAGCACCAGATATGGTCCCTGAGCTCTGCCAGGGGTCACTTCTGAGCAGAAAGCTAAGAGTAGTCTCTGATATCTCTGGGTATAGCCCCAAAGTTTGTAGAAAGGAAGGAATATTTAAAAAACTACCATCTTATTAAAAGGTTATAGACTATATACCTTCTAAAGATAATCTCTGAAACTTTGCAAAACTCCATTTTTCCCTGTCAGAAAATTGAATTCACATTAATGTGCTCTGATATATTTTCTTCTTGAGCTTAGAAAAAAAGGAGCTAATTCATTCAGGAAAGCATTCATTATGGACTGTACCATGGGTGCTTTCGCTGCTAGAACTGGTGAGGAGGAATCTTCTAAGGTGTTTTCTGGACTTAAGGAATTTATATTCCTGGTTGAAAATAAGCCACATTCCTTATTTCCTCAACCAAGATTAGAAAGAAATTAACATATACATATGTGAAATAAGTAGTATTATAAAATGTAGATCAAGTGCCAACTAAGTCATATAATGCTTATTTCCTAGATGAATCAAAAGCATTAGTCAGGTACATCACACCACTTAAGTGGATTTATCATTTTCTGCCCTCCTAAGGGAAACACTTAAGGATTTCCTAAAGATCTCATTCAGAGAGAAAATCATGTCTGACAAATTAAATAGAATGCAATTATTAATAGCTACGGTTGCTATAAATTGATCTGAAATGCTTGGTGCTTGAATAATGAAATGAGTTCTTTGATTTATGTTGTAACTCTATTGCCAAGTGTTTCCATAGTTACAGTGCTCTTTGTGCAAGGGCCCAAGCTGGTTATGTTAGTTTCACATTGCTCGTTTTCTCAGATTGCATATTTACAGTCTTTAGCAATGGAAAGAATTCTGTAGTCATAGTTAGGATTTGTAGTGATCTTTAACATTCAAAACAGAGAAGGTAGAGTGATTATAACATTTTCTTTGGAAATGAGCATAAAAAAGACTTAATTTAAACATGTACATCTTCAGGAGAAAATTGCAGTTATTCATCAGCAAGCAAAGAGAGTTTCCACAGCATTTTGTCTTAGTATTTTTTTTCTCTAAGTATTTTCGCATTGACCATAGTGGCTCAATATTGTACCTGTTAAAATACAGTTGTATTTCAAAATGCATGTGAAATGTGGCTATTAAATACATAATTAAAGTTGGCAACATATATGGGGTATTGGAACACTATATGACCAAAACCCAATCATGAACAGCTTTGTTATGGTCTAATCTCCTGGTGATTCAATAAGAATAAATAAATAAAATTTGGGATTTCTAAAGAGAGAACTGCTCATTTGTGATTTTATATTGCCTCAGTAATTTTGCAGGTGAGACATCCTGACACTCGAAGAGACCAAGTGACTTGCTTTGGCATTACAGCTCATATATAGGATCTAAAATTGTACCCTGGGTGTCTGACTTTCACAGATTTTTAGATTCTTGGCATCACCAGTATCTACCTCTGGCCTGAACTCCAGAATAGCTGAGTTTAAAAATGGGGTCTGGAGTAGGAGTTCCCTCAACCACAGATTGTGTCTGAGTGAAGTGCATGCTGGACGTAAACACCCCATGTCTGTAGCACATTGCCGAGGCAGTGCTGAGAGTCTTCCCTGAATTATTTTTTTGAGATACAGGGAGAAAGCATGGAATGAAAAATTTTTATTAGGCCTAATCAACTGCTTGCTCACTTCTCTAGCCTTGTAATATTCTCTTCAAAGTCTTGAATTACCTGGCTGTACTCACTTGGAAATCTTCCAGTGAAATTGCTCATTTTTTCCTTCCCAGTTCTTTCCCTTCTGCTTGTACTGACTGCTAAAATCGCCCCAATAAAATGCCTCCTGTTAAGCGTTTTTCCCCTACCCTTCCCTTTGTTGTTTTGGGATTCCTAATTTACTAAGACAATGAATGATGAATTTGTATAGTGAATAGAAATCTTTCCTCACATTAATGCTTTGTTAAGGCAAACATGTCCCCTTCATAATATGTAATTGCAATTTTTTTAAAATGGCAGGTTCATCATCTTTTTATTTCATTTTTTATTCCTTAAATATCTCTATGAAAATGTTCTTTCAGGGGTCAGAGCGATAGCACAGTGGGTAGGGCGTTTGCCTTGCATGCAGCTGACCCGGTTCGATCCCCGGCATCCCATATGGTCCCTCGAGCAGCATTGCCCGGTGTGACCCAAAAAGCAAAAAAAAAAAAAAAAAAAAAATTCTTTCATTAGGCTAGCCATCCTTTTTAAATTATGGTTAAAACACTTAATAAAATTTACCATTGTAATAATTTTTTAGCGGTGCTATCAGTGGCACTAAGTAAATTCATAGTGTTGTGCAACTGTTGCTGCCACTTAGTTCCAGAACATTTTCATCACCCCCAGAAGAAACTTCCTATCCTCTTAGTCTCCCTACCTCCATTCTCACCCCTGGGCTTTTGTCTCTGGCTTCACCACTTTTGCATAGTTCATATAAGTGGAACCATAGAATATGCAAGCTTTGGTAGAATCTTTGACTTAGCATAATGTTTTCACGGTTCATCCACGTGGCAGCATTTATTACTACTTTATTACTTCTTATTGCTGAATAATATTTCATTATGGATGAATATCAAATTGTGTTTACCTATTCATCTGTTTCATTATTTATGTTTGGTTATATTGTTTATGTTATAACCAACATTTATTTGGCTTTTTTTCTCATTTTATCCATTGTTAGTAGAGCTGCTATGAGTATTCATATATAAATATTTTGTTTAAGCAGTCCACAGAATGGGAAAGAATATTCACCCAATACCCATCTGATAAGGGGTTAATATCCAGGATATATCAGGCACTGGTAGAACTTTACAAGAAGAAAACAAACAACCCCATCAAAAAATGGGGGAGAAGAAATGAACAGAAACTTCAGCAGGGAAGAAATTCGAGTGGCCAAAAAACATATGAAAAAATGCTCATCATCACTAATCATCAGAGAGATGCAAATCAAAACAACAATGAGATACCACTTTACACCACAGAGACTGGCACATATTCAAAAGAGCAAGAACAACAAGTGCTGGCGTGGATGTGGGGAAAAGGGGACACTCATCCATTGTTGGTGGGAATGCCCGCTGGTACAGCCTTTCTGGAAAACAATATGGACTTTCCTCCAAAGACTAGAAATTGAACTCCCATTTGACCCAGCCATACCACTCCTGGGAATCTACTCTGGGAAACCAAAAATACGCAGCGGAAACACCATCCCTACTTTTATGTTCATAGCAGCATTATTCACAATAGCCAGACTCTGGAAGCAACCAGAGTGCCCGAAAATCGATGACTGGATAAAGAAGCTTTGGTACATCTACACAATGGAATACTATGCAGCTGTTAGGAAAAATGAAGTTATAAAATTTGCCTATAAATGGATGGACATGGAGAAGATTATGTTGAGCGAAATTAGCCAGAAGGAGAGAGACAGATACAGAATGACTGCATTTATTTGCATGGCATAAATATTTATGTACATATTATGATACCAATATCCAAGGTCAAGTGAAGCATATATCGGGAGGTCTTGTCAAAGGTGGAAATTATCACAAACGTGTGGGAGTCAGGAGTTTAGGTAAGACAGAAAATGGAACAGGGTGCTAATAATAGTCGAGGGTACTAATGCCAACCTAGAACTGAGCATTAAATAGAGGCAAAAGGATTCACATGACAACCTTTTGATGTATGTTCTGTAATCCATAGTCTGGAAGGGAAGGAAAAGAGAAAGAGAGAGAAAGGCAAAGAAATAAAGAACCTGCCATGGAGCAGGGCTGGGGAAGGGGGAGGGAACCGGGGATGTTGTTGGTGGGAGATGGGCACTGGTGGAGGGACGGGTGCTGAAACACTGTATGACCAAAACCCAAACATGAACTTTTTAATTGTATATCTTTTTTATTTGTATGGAGATGGGCACTGGTGGAGGGACGGGTGCTGAAACACTGTATGACCAAAACCCAAACATGAACTTTTTAATTGTATATCTTTTTATTTGTATTTCTCACGGTGGTATAATAAAATACTTAAAAAAAAAAAAAAAGAAAAAGAAAAAATATTTTGTTTGAACACCTGACAAGTTCTTTTGAGTATACATCTGGGAGTGGATTTGCCATCATATGATAATTTAAAACTAACTGGATTAGGGTCTCTAACATCTCTCATACTCAGATACTGTATAATATATTCACACATTGTTTATGTTGCAATTAAATCCTCTCTGTCTCTTTCAGATTTTTGTAAATCAGCATGTCCTCACAAATCTATGGTTTAAACTTTTTCCCCAATTTTCTCTTACTAAAGTAGGAAAACTTTTCTCTGGGAGGGGTCATTTGGATAAGTAGAACATCATTTGTGAGTCATACAGTTCAGGCAGGTGGTTTGTGGGCAACTCAAGAGAAGATATGCATGTCTTGTAGCAGGGCTCGGCACGTGCTGTTTCAGGCCTCATACAGCCTGGAGTCCAGACATTCCCTACCCTACCTTAGACAACCAGACTATTAGTCTATTTTAGGTACCACTTGCTTACTTGTGACTTGAGTAAATTATTTAATCTCTCTGTCTTGGTTTCATTATTATTAAAATGGGGAGTAAAATTTTTTATATAGTTGTTATAAGTAAGGTAATACATATGAAAGTCTTAGTTTTGTGGTAGCAGAGGACAATAAATGGTAACCAGTATTGATCATCTTCTCTAATCTGACTTTTCCTTATTGTGGTTTCCTCAAAATTATTAGCTATGCTTCTGTGGAACTCTGCTCGCGCTGGGTCCAGCTGACTATGGAACCCCGAGGAGGGCAGATGGGTTTTTTGGGGTGGGCCCGTCGCCTCTGGGGGTCCCGGAAGCAGCCGGATGAGACTCGCCCATCACACTAGCCACCATTTTCGCTGTCCGGACGCTTGGGAAACTGCCTCACGACCAGATTAACAGAGCAAAACCAGTTCGGAGCCCAGGTAGGGGGCTCCCAGAAGCGGGAATCACTGGGAATTCGTCAGATGGACTCGGGGTCGCCCTTTCCCCCTCCATTTTGTCGAGCCTGGTGGCCCCCGCTCAGGAGCTGCCTGGGGGCCAGCATGCAGAGTCTCACAAGCGGCTGGGGAGGCTGGAACTCAGCTTGTGCCGGGCCCAGCTGACTATGGAACCCCGAGGAGGGCAGATGGGTTTTGGGAGTGGGCCCGTCGCCTCTGGGGGCGCCCCGGAAGCAGCTGGATGAGACTCGCCCATCACACTAGCCACCATTTTCGCTGTCCAGACGCTGGGAAACTGCCTCATGACCAGATTAACAGAGCAAAACCAGTTTGAGCCCAGGTCGCGTGGCCGCATGCGGCCGTGCGGTCCCTCTAAAATAGTGAAACAGTAATGTCTTTTAATGCACTGCATTCCCACGAAGAGCAGGAAAGGAGAAGGAGATATAAAGAGAAAATAAATGACATACAGAATCCGCCAAGTAGTTGAGGTGCGGGGGTGGGGGAGGTGGGGACATTGGTGATAGGAGATAGGTTTGGGTGGAGGGATGCGTGATCGAACACTGTAGAACCAAAACCCTAAATGAGCATCTTTCAATTGTATGTCTAAAATGGTGTAATATATTTGTGGGGGAAAATAATAAAATAAAATTAAAAAAAAAAAAAAACAAAAACAAACAAAAAAAATTATTAGCTATGCTTCTGGCAGAATAATTTTTTCTAAATTGCAATTTGATTATGTCGCATTGCTACTTTTACAACTTTATTGGGGTATAATCAGCAAATACTGTTTTATTTGCTCTTATAATTGTCTGCTTACAGGATCAAGTCCATATTCCTAAATTTGATTCAAATTAATTTTATTTCCTAGTATGGCCCCTTAGATGATTAAGACCAGTGTCCATATACCACCATTGGCAGGGTTGCAAGCATCAAGCCTCTTGAGTTTCTTTAATTCTTTGGATTTTTTTAAATAAACTTAATTTTTTAAAACAGGTTTTTATTGAATATTACAGTTGCAAGGTTACAAGATTGTTCATGATTGGGTTTCCAGTTATATAATGTTCCAACATGTGTCCCTTCACCAGTGTACATTTCCCACCACCAATGTCCCCAGTTTCCCTCCTGCCCACCCCCACCACTATCTCTCCCTCTGTGGCAGACTCTCTCTCTCTCTCTCTCAACTTAATTTTTAATTTTGGCCACTGGATTCCCTCATTCTCTTGAAAACTGGTGTGTGTATTTAGCAATGCACTTTGATGATGAGGTGTACCACCAGTGGCTCAAATGTGATTGTGGCTTGATAACACAAATTACAGTGCCAGCATCAACAT